>NW_006538688.1:16391-29967 GCF_000186305.1 Python bivittatus
CCAAGCTAAATCCAAAAATGCAAGAGAATTCTTGGAAGCTTGGTCTAAGATGCTAACAGAACCCCAAGGACTCCACAGTTCAACCCTGAGCTACACATATTCGCTTCTGTTGGTACTCCGAAGATTATCCACATATATCCCCCTTCCTGCAAACCTTGACAGCAAGGGCTGTTATAGCTCATAAAAATATAAAAAAATAAGTCTGTAAAGCACAATGGCCCAAAAGTTCAATTCCCAGGAGAGGGTTTGAACCATGTAAGAACTAAGACTAAATATCATGGCTGCGTGTACCTTGTGAATCCCAATATGGACAAATCTGATCATGCACTGCCTTCTGATGGTCAAGTAGTATGCAAATGTACTGTATATTGAAGTAGTCCCTCCTCTGAGGTGGTGAAGTCATGGACTCTTTAGTATGAGGGCATGACATAAGGTAACAGCTCTGTCTCTCTAGTCTGAGAGCAAAAATAAGGAAGGTCCATATTCTTCCTATCAGTGACTAAATTATTCACAGCAAATATCAAATTGTGCTGCAGAAAACACACACACACACTGCTGATTTGTCACTGCATTATGTGGACAGCTCATCAGTGGTCAGGAGGATTTTAGGTTCTTTCCATTTTTCTGCATTTGTCCTATGCTTAATTACAGTTCTAAGAACTCATAAACACATCTTTGCATGGCTTCCTGTTTCCAGTATAGTAGAAAAATAAGAAAATGAAAATAGCACATTGTTTTTTATAAGCAAGGATTTGAATCCTTGAGTAGTTTTTGAAAATTAAATTCCAGAACTGTACAAAGATTTGAACAGATGTTTCACTTTTGTGAAAGTTTGCCTAAAGGAGCCATTAAAAGTTTTTTAATGAAGCAACAGAATACTTTTACTTCTAGAATGGTTTGGAAAACTACCTAGTTACTTCACTTTGCTTTCTTCCAAGGCCTCATCTGACAGGTCCAGTAGCTGGAAGAGGAATCCTTTTCTCACTCCCCCAGTGAACTATTGAAACTACCCAACAAGGCCTTGGAATGATACAAAGTCCATCAGTGAAGAGAAACACATTAAATTTGTGGCACAAAGTTCCACATCAAGACAAAGATAGCCACCTCACACAGACCAAAAGAAAACCCTTTTGGATGAACAAGAACTGGAGCAGTTTCACTGTTTTCAAAAATAAAATACTGTTCTACCTAATAAAAAAGATTGAATGAAGCACTTAAACCAGCAGAAAATAAAATAAATAGAGATAGCGGCCGTCTTAAGTAAGGTTCAACCCTTCATGACTATATTGACAGATCCATGTAATTTTCTCGGCAACAATACTTTCCTACTGCCCTCTTCTGGGATACTTTTTTTTTCAACTTGTCTATCCCATAATCCTTAGGTTTCCTGTGGTTTCCCATCCAACTACTAACCAGAACTGACACTACTTAGCTTTGGGATTAGCCTATGTCAGCTAGATGCTGCCATCTACCATAGGCAAAAATAAAGGTACTATTTTCAATGAGCAAGATTTTTGCCTATTAAAATGCTATTTTTAGGTAAGAAAAGTCTTTGACACATTTATTTTCAAGCCTTTGGAAATAAATAAAAATAACACTAGTATTATTTCAGCTTCAGTGACTTTCATACTCTCCCAAACATATTTTATTAAGAAAATAGTGTTAACATGAGTCAACAAATTTGGCAAGGAGAATGTACCTGTTTAGCTGGTGAGAATTATAACTTGGCCACATGTGATATGTGGCCAAGTTATAATTCTCACCAGCTAAACAGGTACATTCTCCTTGCCAAATTTTATAATACCAGACTTAATTTTGTTTTTAGAGCAAAGAGAACTTCAAACTTTATAATGGTAAAATGCTGGACAAAAAGATAATCTTTCAATTCTGCCTTTTTAAAAAAACATTAGCAGAAAAAAGTTTCAAAAATAGGTGAGGAATAACAGTATCTGTCAGAGATTATAGTTACAGTTTGTTTTAGGGCAGTGGAAAGTCCTAGATAATCTTTACAGTTACTTCCTGTTAGTAACATTAGCCCTCTAAATGAGGTGAACTTTGAAATTTAAACAGTTAAAAGTGCAAGGTACAGTCAGTACAGTACAGTCAAAAGTGCAAGGTACAGTCATACAGTACAGTCAGCACTGTAGCAGTATGAGGTAGCTAGGAATGTGTCGACTCATGTTAACACTATTTTCTTAATAAAATATGTTCTTAAATATATAAACATATAAATATGTTTTACTTGGTGGGATAAAGGGGGAAGTTGCTTCTTTCTTCTTTCTTTTCTTTTCTCTTCTTTTTCTTTTCCACACTTTTTTCTTTTCTTTGTATTTTTCTATTTGTATTTTTTGTAGCTTCCATTGGCTTTTATTCTTTTCATTTATAATTCTTAATAAAATTATTTGAAAAAAGAGAGATATCATTTTTAAAAACTTCCCCTTTGGGTAGGAGTTTGTTTTTCTAAAAATAAAAAAAATATAAGCTCTTGTAATTGCTGATGGTCAGTTAGCTTTAGTCTGGTACAAACCAGAGAAAGCAGAGAATGCAAGGCAAGATATTCCAGAAACGGATTAAAATAAGATACAGCGTTAAAAAAATGAATGATTTAGTAAAGAGAAAAGTTGTTTTTTTTAATTAACAGATTTGCATGACACTGTTTGTTCCACCAAGTTGAAGAGTATTCTTTCCAGCAAACTTCTCATCAGAAGAATATAGCACACCATTTTTCAATTTGCTGGTGAGTATATCTATTTATTTGGAGCCAGCTTGGTGCAGTGGTTAAGGCATCAGGCTAGAAACTGGGAGACCGTGAGTTTTAGTCCTGGGTGACCACGGACCAGTCACTCTCTCTTGGCCCTAGGAAGTAGGCAAGGGCAAATCACTTCTGAAAATGTTGCCAAGAAAACTGCAGGGGCTTGTCCAGGCAGTTGCCAGGAGTCAACACTGACTTGAAGGCGTGCACGCGTGCACACACAAACACACAATCTATTTGAGGTGCCACCCTCCAGAATAGCATCCCCTTGAAGATTTGCACAGTTCCCACCCTTCATGAGTTCCACAAGTCACTGAAGACTTGGCTTTGTTCCCAGGCCTGGGATTTATTTTGGGGTGGTGGTGGTGGTGGTAATACAATGTTTGTTTTGTTTGGGTACATATGTTCTTTCTATTTGTTTTCCTCTCTTTTAAATTTGTAAGCCAGCCGGAGTAATTTGGGAGTTCGACAGCCTTCTAAATGTAATAAATAAAGAAATAAAATAAATAATGTAACTAAAATCTATTTCAGAATATGTTATTGCTAGTTGTTTTAAAATACTGCAAAACCTCTTTGCTGTAAAATAATTCTAAGGCTATTATTCAAGCATGGGATGAAATATGTTTCCCAGCTATTCAGAAAGGATGAAATAGTTTAGATGGATTGTATTTCATCTGACATAACAATTTCAAAAAATGTAAAGCAGTAGATTTCTTCTTACATATATTGACGAAGGATGCAATAGCAGTAGGAATATACTTTAGTACAAAAACACAATCTAAAGTGTCACATGTGCCCTCTCCCTGATAGTCTTCAGTGCAGCCCTTAAAAACCTTCAGAATCTATCATATAAATTTGATAACATAGGGAAAATATTACATATATAACTAGAGAGTATTCATGGTACGTACACTGCAATTTAAATATATTCCAGGGTAAATACAATTAAAACAAATGTAGCTTTTCTCACGAACTTTCATCTGATTTTCACAGTGCAGCTCCCAGTCATATGTAACTCAAAGGCCAAGTGTTGCTCTTGGCCCAGCAAAAGTTATACAGCATTGATTTACTGCTGCATGAATGAAATTCATTCTGCTAAAGCCTCCCACAAGGAGAGAACAGTATAAAAATATGAGTCTAGTGTTTTGCTTGGGTTCCCTCAATTCATCTATGTGGAAAACTTTTGCCAAATTCCTGCCATCTAGCTGTGTTGGATTACAACTTTCAGAATTCCAAGTTTCTGGACCTGATGATTTGGGATTATGTGTAAGCAAATTCTAAGCAAAGAGAAAAATTGAAGATACTAGTTATTTGATAGCAAGTCATGGGTATTTCAAGATTTCAACATATTATGTGATTTAAATGCAAAGTCGTGCAATATTCTTTCAAAGTAAGTGATTCAAGAACACCACAGGAAAAAATAGCAAGTTTAGAATGATGTTATTAAAGAATCTTATTAAGAACACACTTTGACAAAATAAATAAAGCATCCTAAACATAGAATTCACATTTACATGAGTTCTTGACATGAACTGAAAACATCTTCCCATAATGACAACAGCAGATTCTAAATGCAAGTAAATATAATTCCACCAAATATTAGTCACAGGTGGATAACCGTAAATTGCTTTATATTTACAACATTGCACTTTTGATAAAGTAGAACTCTAATCTAAACTTAATAAAATTCTTTCTTGCTGAGTTGTTCTATGCATAAATTCACATTCAAAGACAGTATACCTCTGCATTCCATTTGATGGAGAGCAAGGAGGAGGATTGCTTTTGAACTGAGAGATTCTACTCAGTTATTAAAATTAATAGCAATCAGACTGCTTCTCCCTTAGAATGTATTTAAACCAATTTTAAAGACACCTATACTAGTGAATATTAAACTAATAAATTGCAACAAACTCCATAAATCAGGTGTGATGCATTTGTGGCACCCGAAAGGTTGGTTGACTCCAACATTGAACACTAAAATATTAAAGCCAATGGTTTTGGGATGAAGTCCAACATTATTTTAAGGATCATAATGGATTATGCATTATGTGAAGAAGTGTTTTCTTTTGTGTCTAAATTTACTGCCAGTATCATGATATGACCAAAAGATATTGTACTAATATAAAATTTACTTCAAGCTGAACTTGGATCCTGATGACTTCATGGATAGGTCCATATAGTTTTCTTGGCAAAATACTGAAGTAGTTTGCCATTTTCTTCTTCTGGGATATTTTTCTATTTCCCAGTCTAGCCTACAGCCCTTGTATTTTGTGATGATCTCATACAAGTACTAAACTAATCCTACTTTCCTTAGCTTGTTATGATTTCAGTCAAGGTTAACTAGGTACTGCAATCAAATTGGGCTCTCGTATTATAAGAACGTGGAAAATATCTTTACTTTCTCTACATCATGCACAGTTTAACAAACCTCCATTACAATCCACATTATACTGAGATGTTCTGTTGTAACAATAGAAGGAATTCACAGAATTCTATAGAACATTCATGAGTGTACCTTTTTCTGATGCTGTATGATAAGTATATGGTTCACGTAATAATAAGATACATATATAAGAGAATAACTCAATTTTTAAGCTGCAAGTAAAATGTTGACAGCATGGGGGAAATATGGTCAGATTTTCTTCTCACAGATGGAGAGTGAACACATTTCATCAATTTTAAACAAATTTAAAAGTGGAAATTAAAGAGTTGCCATTAAAGTAAAACAATTTTATCTACCGTCCAAGGGCAATAAATCTAAAGTTCTTAATAAGTCATTAAATTCCAAAGTTTTGATATGTTGTTCAGTGTTGCATTAACATCTCCCATTACCATATTAATCTGAATATGAACTCAGAATAGGATAACCATGGGGCTGGCTGAAAACATACTTGTTAACGTCCCCACCATCATTTTACACTAGGTTTATAATGTGCAAGATTATTTATTTATTTATTTGATTTATACTGTTGCCCAACTTGTGTAATTGCAACTCTGGGTAGCATACATAAAACAACTCCCTCCCCCTACAAAACAAAATTGCAAATTTTTAAAAAGCATATCAATAATAATAATATTTTGCTGAATGAAATGCATTTTAGGATTAAAACAATAAATATTTAAGGTTCTTTAAAACCCCAACACACTGATTTGTTAAAACAGATATTCTGACCATTGACCATGGTATCCTGCTGGACTGTCTGCAAGGAATGGGGCTGGAAGACACCATTTTATGATGGTTCTCCTCTTTCTTGAGCAGATGGTCCTGATCAATAGGCATGTGGGAAGAGCAGTTGAGCTTTTGGCATCTTTGCTCTGGGTGCCACAGGGCTTAGCTCTCCCCCTCATACTTTTTGATATCACCATGAAACTATATCCCAATCCTTGAACTGACTCTGCAGGAAGCTCCACTCTCCCCGAAAGAACAGATCTACAGCTTGGAGGTTCTCCTGGACTTATGCCTCAATTACTCATGCATCAGTTGATAAATTCTTTCTGTACTATATTGGCAGCCATTAATTATTTAATGCCACTTGGCTTGGCAGGGAGCAGTGCCTGGGTAATTAGGATACCTTCCTTTCCTATTCAGAAAGGATATACAGACATTCCTCACCCGCTCAAGTAAACAATGCTAAGCTTGTGTCAAGTATCAGTATTCCTGCAGGTTCCTTTTTCAGCACTGGCTCAAAATCTTTACATTGATCAAGAATATTCAGGAAATCAATGTCCCAAAATATGTGATGAAAGCTATGTGAATAGGATGGAAAAAAACATGATTTTCTTTTCCTGCATATGCTCAGAGAGGAAACTCCTATTATTAGTACCAGCCATAGTGTAACAAATGTGTTTTAGTCCTAACTGAAGATCATAGCCTAAAAGTATGAGAAAATACTGTAGAAAGAGCGGTATGTTGCTCTGATTTTGATTTTTTGAAAGTAAATTAGAATTTTAAAGTGTATTTATGAAGGATTAGTTACTATGCCATCTCCATGGAGATGGTTGGCACCCACAGTATTCCTAATTAAACATGAATACAGAAAGTGCAAAATCATCTCAGAGGATGAACAGATGTGAAACCTGATTATTTCTATCAGGATAACCCCATGCTACTAACACTACAGAAATTCATAAAGTAATCCATTCATAATAAGTGAATACAGGCAAGGATTCAAAAGGACTGTGCAAATTAGCTCTGCATGTCCAAGCAGGTCTTCGGATGTGTCTGTCTGTGTAGTAGCCAGTCAAGCCACATTTCAAACCAATTTTAGAACCCACAGGAATCCCAAAAACAGATTTTATGGTACACTGTAGCCTACAGTTGAAACATTTAAAAATATTAATATTTCTTCTGGGCATGGCTAATGTAGCTGTTTACGATCTAGTCATATAAACAGTAATATTGTAGTCTGATTTTGTTATAGTACCTACATAAACTTTATGCAAACATTAGTAATGGCTCCAAACCTGAGAAAAATCATGTTTTGTAACAATTTCAAAATAATTATACATACAATTATTTTTTTTTATCAGTGTGTCCAAAGCAACATAGCAGGTATGCTTCCTTCTCCTTCATATCAACTGTGAGATAGGTTAATTTGAGATGCATTAATTAAACTAAAGTCACCTAGTAACAGATGTAAGTCCCACAGATGTGAGTTGAATCTAGGCTTGGGTATACTTAGAACAGACACACTGAAATCAAACTAATTTAATTTAGTCATGGCTAACTTATCCCATTGATTTCAATGGTTTATTTGAAGTCTGCCTAATTCTGGATCCAATCCAGAGACCTAAAAACAACTTGTACAAAACTGACATCTTTGAAATGTAACATGCCTCTGAGCATGTTGGCAATTGTATCACAGTGTGGAAACGTGAAAAAGTAATGCCAATTTTTAAAAAGGGAACTGTCAGGTGAAGGCTGAGAAAATTGCAGGCTAGTCAACTCAACATCTGTTCCAGGGAGAAAGCATTATTAAAGATAAAGTTATCAAGCACACAGAAGGATAAACCTTGCTGAAGAATTAACAGATGCTTCTGCAAAGGTTAGTCCGAGATAAACAAGCATACTGGCAGAGATGATCCACTAGACACTGTTTACTTGGACTTCTAAAAGATGGGTTTTGACAAAATGTCTCATCAAAGACTCCTGAGCAAACTTAGCAGTTGCTGCTGTGAGAGGACTGCTGCTGATCATGAATGGAGTTGAGGCCAAGAGGTAGCTGCCATTAAATCAAAGTTGATGGAGACAGCAGCTATTAGACCAGAGGTAAAGAACAGGCAGTTACAGCAGGTGATAAACTGGAATATGGCTAGCAGTGATATATATAGGACATTCTCAGACTGAGAAATGATTTGGGATAGTTTGGACAGGACTGATAGCTAGGAAGATCCTATAATTGGTGTTTGGGGGAGAAAGTGGGGGATATTGTCCTCCAAAGATGTATACTAAGATGTATACTTTTCAGTTTCTTCATAAACAAGAATTAAGTTAGTTATAAATAATAAGAAAATTATTATGGGACCCTCAATTAACTTGGGCTTAAGGGACATTGAAATAGGACACTCTTTGGTTGTTTCCAAAATACAAGGAGAGTAGGGGCTGCATATATCTCTAGGGCGGGAATCTCATTGTTGAACTGCTGAACTGCAGAGGACAATCAGGAAAGCAAGATGCATATAGACTTTTTAAATGAATTTTAATACCCAGAATTAGAGGTTAGAATAGAGAATCTTGAGACCCCTCCAGTCCTCCTCTATTAGTGAGTTAATTAAGACATTAACTCATTGAAACTTTTGAAACTTTTTTCCTTGAATGTTGGCATTTGGGACTAAAAGTCTGTTTACTTGATACACCAGTTGAAATCTCCTATCTTCTTACTGTGTTTAGAGACACTCTTCTTTTTTTCTCAGTTTCAGCTTAGTCTTTTATATCCACAAAGTGGAGATCACTATCAAGAAGGCCTAACTCTCTTGTTCACATTCCATATATTTCAAAAGTAGGAGGGATTCTTAGTGGACCCTCTACAGATACTAGACTGGATGGGTAGATTCTATTCTGGCAAAGTGTTGCCTGATGTAACCCAGTGCTGGGCCTTGTAAGACTTTAAAGGTAATATCCTACTCTTTGATATGGGCCCAGAAGCTTTCTGGTAGCCAATGCCTCACTAGATGGACTCTTCAGATCCAGCTGAAGTTGGCCTTATTAGTACTTTTGGCTCTTTACCAAGGGATGAATAAGACAATATACTACATAAGTTAGAAAATCTGAGGAAAACTTTACTGGTAGCTAACGCAGTTAAAATGGTATTATTCTAGACTGACAGGATTGTCCTGCCAGCAATCTTGTTGCTGCATTTTTTGTCAGCTGCAGTTTCCAGGTTATCTCCAAAGGGAGCTACACATAGAAAGCATTACTGTTTTCCCACTGGGTGGTGATCAAGATATGAATTACTATCATAGGGCAACCTGATCCAGATAAGATCATAATGCCCACCATCCACAGCTGGATGAAAGCACCCCTGGCCATAGCCTCTCTACCTGTTGCTTAAACAGGAACCATGAATCCAGGAGGACTTCCAAGTCCAAGCCAACTGCTCTGGAGCACATCCCCAACCAGATCAATATTAATATGATGGCCTTACTGTTTATTGATAAAAAAAAACAAAACAGCTCCATCTTGGAGGGATTTAATTTAAACATGTTTCATCCCATCTAGATCACAGCCTCCTGGGATCATATTAGGACTTCCACAGCACCCACAGTTGATGAGTAAAAAAAGAAATATAAGGGATGAATTCATTTGGGTTTTCCAGAAAAGAAACTACTAGCTCAGGCAAGTTAGCTAATGAGCTCACAAAGTAATGATACTCAGTGATGGGCTGGATAACACTAAGATGGAATGAATGAATGGTGAAATAAAATAACTCTCTCAATCCCCAAGATTCTGTGACTAGGTTGAGTAATGGAGGTCTGATCATAAATATCATGGAAGATCTGGAAATCATTGAATCCAATACTCTCCTTCCCCTGCATTTCTAACCATGGCATTTTACATAAATGAAAAAAGAATGTTGGATTTGTTTTGTTTCATTGTAGTTATCTTGTAAAAGTTCAAAAAGTGGGATCATACGTGTTCATTTTATCCCTGGTAAATTAGCTTCACAACATTCTCTCCTTCTTGTGATTTCAATCCAATCAAAAGAATGTAAACCTATCAAATTCATCTTTGTTAGACAGGTATATCAGCTTGATTTACTGTAGAGGAAGTTTAACATTACAGAGGCAATTGCTATTAGTATTCAACAAAATTAAATAAACAAAATGCATAACCAAAGGAGGTTATTAAAACATCAGTGGGATAGATGAAAATGTCCTCTCCAGTCCTGGAAAGGAAGGTGCACAGAAGAAGAGGAGATCTACCTTCAAAAGTCTGTTCAATATGGTGGTGTGAAAGTCTATCCCATCAGTCCTCTGTAAAGAAGACAAAGAGAAGTCCCTCTGAGGGTAGACTGAGAACTTTTTTTTTAGATTTTTTATCCTGCCTTTATTATTTTTATAAATAATTCAAGGTGGCGAACATATCTAATACTCCTTCTTCCTCCTCCTTTCCCCACAACAACAACCCTGTGAAGTGAGTTGGACTGAGAGAGAGTGATTGGCCCAAAGTCACCCAGCCGGCATTCATATGTAAAGTGGGACTAGAACTCAGTCTCCTGCTTTCTAGCCTATGCCTTAACCACTATACCAAACTCTTTGATTCAAAACGTTCAAAACCATCCTATTTTACAACATGAGGAAATAACGCGGTTCCACAGTTGCCATACTTCCAATTTCTTTTAAAAAATGAGAATGAAGTTCCATTCAAAGCATCCCTCCTTATTTGAAAAAGTCCCTCACCCTAAGCTGGTGTATGCCTGACATGACATAGAAGTGTTAGTTCATTTGTTCATCTCATTAATGGATTGGTGGTAGGAGTGGGATGGTGTGATCCATGGCAGAAAGAAGAGTTTAAGTTCTAAGAGGGTATCAGAAAGGACAGTGACAGTAGAACAAGAGACAGTGGCTGAAGATCCGCTGTGGCAAAAGAGGTACACCAACTAAGGTAGCTTGAGCAATGTGATATGGAATCAAGAAACCTGAATCCTGAGAAGATGGCAGGAATCAATGACCATATAAAGGTTGGGGCAAGGGAAGGGGACATGGCAAATATAACAGATGTCTAATGAGGATCCAACATCAGTGGCTTTAGCAAGCAACTAAGAAGCCCAGAAGGCTTGGCAAAAAAGGCCTTGTCATACCTAGGAGGTTCAGAAGTCACCTGAACTCATAACAACCTAGTTGCAGCAAGCTGGCTGTCACAACTGATAGCAGCAGTCAGCAGAAGACTGGCAACTTTAGTAAAGCTCAAAGATGACTCAGGAGAGAAGAATCCATAGCCACCAAAATGGGAACTGCCATTGGTGGCAGGATGAGAACTAGAAGGCTTGCAGCATGTCTAAGTGCATGTGTTGTGTAGGATGACCAAAGAACTCCTCAGTAGCAGCAAGAGAAAGAGAGAAGGCTGGGGGGGGGGGGGGGGGAGGGAAAGCCATCATGAGGTCCAAGAAGGCTAATAAAGACAAGCAGCATGGCTTGAAAATATAGAGAAGCCTTGTAAGACCTGAAGAAATTGGACTGTAGCAGCTGTCACTAAACAAAGTGTTGAAATGTACTCATACACACTCATGCACACACTTCATCCTTTCCTGGTTAGGAAAATTAGTGGCATTCAAAGCTGATTATTCATTTCCATCAAGAATAGAGAATTACAGTAAAGTTCAAAAATTCAAACCATAATCTGGATCTCCTACCTACCCCTTGCAATCTAACAATGGATTTCATTTCCAGATAGAACATTTTAGATTTCAGGTTTAGGGAAATTCTGGGTACATTCAAGATTGTATCGCAAATACCTTTTCCTATTTGATGGTTCAGGTACAAAACAGTTAGAGAAAAACCTAAATCTGATCTGTCAATCAAATGTAACTGATCAATCCAGGTAGTGGGCAGAGACAATCAAAGCCTAAAAATCAATCTGATGGAGGTTTCCAACTTAGCTGAGCTTTTAAAAAGGCAATTACATCTTGTTTATATTTTTTGTCCTTTGTTCTCATCACATCATTTCTCTGGAGCAAACTAAGTATCAGTTAAGGAATTAAAGTTCAATCCATGAAGCCTGGGTTGGAGATCAGGGAATTAGATAGCAATCTATGGACTGGTAAAAGCTAAATGCAGAATAAAATGTTGTTTTGAGTTACGGGACATGATCTGAGCTGTGATGACTTTGTTCTGTCTGTGTGTGCCTGCCAGTCTGTGTTCTGGTCAGAGGTGATTGAATTCAGCCTCTTCTGAGTGATTGTTCAATTCTTTTTTCTGTTTTCCTTTCTTCTTTTATCTCTTGCAACTCGTTTTTTAATCTTGACATAATAAAGACTTGAATTCTTAATGAATGACTCCCTTTCTAGCAAAAAAAGGAAAAAAAACTGACCTAAGAATATATCTCCCATCTGATTAAGCTACTGATGAAAAGGCAGGATTGCCACTACTTCCCAAGTAAATCAGCACAGGAAGGGATTTCTCTCAGGTCCCTGGGAGTTTGGGAGCGTGCAATATAGTTGTCAGTGCAGAGTTTCAGGATACCTCTTGCGGATGACCAAGCCCAGTCCACCGCATCCTGTGCATGCTCTTTAATACTTTGTGTTTTGCTTTCTTTTTTAAACTAACTGAAAAAATACTGGTTGAGGTCCAAAGGATGACTTTGTACACCAAAAGCCTTGTACATGCCTAGTGAAATGTTTGATTCTTTCTTTGAGAGGCATACCCCATACTGTACCACAAACTGCATATTAAATTTTCACCCATTTACAAACAAGTATGTCACTCACCATGGAAACTATTATTCAAGCAATATAAGTTCAAACCCACTGCTGGCATACAAATTGGTAATTCAATTCTTTGGATTTAGATCTATTTTAAAACACCAATTTAACAATCAGTACTCATCACACAGCTCCTACACTTTGTTGCATGATTTGTGTCTTCCTTCCCTCCACTGCAAATTGTACCCTCAATTTGGCTCAGGGTTTGCTCAAAAGTAATATAATGGTCAAGCCAACAGATCAATACCAATTGCAGGGGGGAAAATCATTTTTTTTCAGTCACAACTGATACTGTTATGCACTAGGAAGAGTCTCACAGGCATGTCTAGCTGGGAAAAGGACATTAGGTTAAAGATTGGTGGGTTCTCTTCAACAGTCCCTTCCATGGCCCTCTGTCTACAGCAATTCCTGCAGGAACAGGGAATAAAAATATTTAAAAGGAACCAAAAATGACATTTTCAAAACTAAGATTGCACAGATACCGCTTCCTCAGCGGTTCTCATTTGGATCACTGATTGTAGCAAAAGGACATCTGCATATGTAAATGTTGTCAAAGCCATAAACTCTTTCTAAGCCATTTTGTTAATTAGAGCAATAGGCATTATGCTTTTCAATGATTCATCTGTTCTTTGGTAATCAAAAGAGGTCTGCAAAAGTTTTTTTAGGACTATCAACCTTTTTGCAAACCTATTGTTCAGTCTGGGAGGAAAGCATTAACCCAACCCAGTCATTTGGCTCAACCTTCCTCACCAATCCACTACAGCAGTGTTCCTCAACCTTTGCAACTTTAAGATATGTGGACTTCAGCTCCCAGAATTTCCCCCCCCGCCACGCTGGGGTGGGGGATTCCGGGTGTTTTGTAGCAATAAATTTTAATTTTTAAGGGGGTGGGGAAACAATATAT
>NW_006538689.1:5599-27230 GCF_000186305.1 Python bivittatus
GAAAAAAATGAAATGATGATATATGGATTTGATGATTAGTTAAATTAATAGGTTATACAAAATATGTATGTTAAGATGTAATTTTAGAGTAAGAGGTTCTTATAACATTTATCTCTATCTGCTGTATAAGAAGTCCAAAGTTATTCTTTTTGTAATTTTTTCTTTCTTTTTTCTTTACTTTCTATCACTTTTGTATTCTTTCTCTATCTCTATCTCTCTTGTCTCTACTTTTCTCCTTGATTATTAGTTCTTGTTTGCTTTTACTTTTATGCTTTTTATAACTTAATAAAGTTCTTATTAAAAAATTAACTACCGGTAAGTTGCAAGAAGAAGAAACGAACTGTGAACAAGAAAAAAATTGCATTGTGGGAGGGCAAATGATTTCCTATTATGAATGAATGAATGAATGAATGAATGAATGAATGAATGAATGAATGAATGAATGGGTTAGATGAGTCCTTCTCAGAGAAGGAAAAGTGTCTGCTGAGAACATAGATCTAATAACATAGATCACCAAATCCCGGGGGTGGGGTGGGGTGGGGTGTCAAATGCAGAGCATACCCCATGCTGGCTGGGGAATTCTGGGAGTTGAAGTCCACACATCTTAAAGCTGCTGAGGTTGAGCAGCACTGCAATAGACAGCTGGAGGGTTATTTTAAAGTAACCTCACCTATTATTGATATCGGCTTCCTGACAAAACGTATTCTTCCTTTAATACCAACATATTTGCTTCTGCAACCTGCAGACCAGAGCCTCACCACATATTCAGCACCAAAAAACACCACCAAGACAATTTCCTAAAATCAGAAACAATCATGCTTATTTCGTTTTACATTTTTTTCTCTTAAAATATGCATTTACATCAACCATTCAGAAAGCATTTTGTATTAAAAAGTGGTACAATGCCAGGAGCAGCCCCTTTCCTCCTTGCCAGTCCACCCCAAGCCCCCACTTCCCCCCTGTTCTTGCCACACTGGGGGGCACACGTCCCTCCCAACAATTCCTACGCCATCCTGACATCTCAGAAGGCCTGGGTGGAGTTTCTCACCGAGGAGAATGACATCGAGGAATGTAATAATAAAACAGGAACATTTAGCACACGGAGATGCTTGATGCTCAACACTGAACAGCACCCAACTTTCCACACCTTCAAAACTGAGGAGGAGGAGGAGGAAGGTAATGTTGTAAATAAACAGGATTCTGCGAACAGCAAATAAGCAGCATGATTCATTGACATTAGCTTGATGTCGTTTAAATTAAGGGCATTGTCATTGAAATCAACGGGATCTTAAAGAATTCCCGGTGCAGAAACTCACTGTGGGAGAGGAGCAGCAATACAGTAAACTGTCAGCGGAAAAGTAGTTTTGAGGGATGAGAAAATCATTTTCTGCTCATCGAGTTGACTGTGCGTGAAGAGGGGATACAGAAGAAAAGGGTATCTTGCCACCTTGTGCCGACCGAGAAGTCCCCCTCTCTGCAAGCAGAAAGGCCACACCTATGCCTCCGCAGAGATCTAAAATTCGTGTGAGCTGTAATTTCAGAACTATTTTGTGGGATGGAAAATTCTGCACAACTGTGTGCCGGTATTCATATTCGTAATTACAGTAACGATGTAAAGATGGAAGAGGCATCTTGATGTTTTAGCCTGGGCCTCGTCCGTCCCAGCTGGGTTCTAGGGCAGGGAGTGAAAAAGGGTTTGCCTCCTGGCTTAAAGGGGTCACACTTTAGGACGAAGAGCTATATTCCGGCAGGTTTATTTATTTACTAGTTTTTTATATTGCCCAATAACAAAAACGTTCTTCAGGTATGATGATATCAATAATCACTGTAATGCTGTCTTTCCTCCAACAGTGCAGAACTGGAGTGGGCGGCTATTCTAAATCTAAATCTAAATCTAAATCTAAATCTAAATCTAAATCTAAATCTAAATCTAAATCTAAATCTAAATCTAAATCTAAATCTAAATCTAAATCTAAATCATAATAGTATGGCTATTTTTCCAGACAAGAGACAGATGGGCCTGAGAGAGGACACCTAGTTTGAGTTCACCCTCCATGGCTGAGGATGGACTTGAAAGTGGATCTCCTAAGTCCTAGTCAACGCTGTATCATATAGGCTAACCGAAAAGAGTTAAAACATATTATAAAAAATCAAAACTAAATTGAAACAATATCAGCATCAATCCCTTCGGGTCCACGGGAAGGAGCAGAGGGATCGTAACCATTTCCTGATATCCTCGTGCATATGACATGAATTACATAATGTGGGTCAAGTCACGTCCACAGTGATCAGGAACTTCATCTTCCATACCACATGTGTCTCAGTTACTGCTAGGACTCATGGACTAAAAACATCGGAAGCAGAAACTGGCCTCTTTAACAAAATGGGCTGAACGGTCACTGTATCTTGGCTTCTGAAAGTAGCATTTTCTCCAGCATCTGAGCATGTCAAAATAACAGCTGATATAATACACGAATCTGGTCTTTTCACTTCTTCAACAAGATCGTAACTTGTCTGCACTGCATGTAATTCCTCTAAGATTTCAAGTTATCACTTGATCATCCATTTCAAGATCACTTACCATCCAAAAAAGTGTTCCAGTGGCAAATTCTGCATAATGTTCTATAGTAGACAGAACACTGAAAATTAAACAAACCAGCACCAATAGAAATCTATAGGGAAAAAAAAGAAAAGCGATGACTGAAAAGCTGAAATTCACTTCAGAAACATAGCTAGTTAAAGTTTTCTACTCCTTTAAACAATTAACGTATTTCAAGCAATAGGTGAAGACTGAGTCATTTATCTAATCCTTAATAACCAAGAGACCTCCCTTTTCCATATCTCTTGCACCGATGAAGTTACCTAGTATGGTAATGAAATGTTTGCAACCCCAAAACCTAGCTCAGAGGACTCTCACAATGCAACTTCCCCACCCTGAACTAGGCCTGCTCTCTAGTGCAGTGTTCCTCAACCTTGGCAACACGTCTTCAAGTTGCCAAGGTTGAGAAACACTGCTATAGAGACATCTTTCCATTTCCAGCTGCAAAAGTTCGCTTTATAGCCTGCATGATACTTAGGCAATCACTTGATTATTTTTAATTATGGTCTCCTCTATATTGCGGGCTAACCAATATAACAGCCCCGCATCTCAAACCAGCGTGTTTTTCTTTCTCCTCTCCATTTAAAATATCCTCTTGATAATTACATGCCAAGTTGAGAATAATGGTTGCCCAAATTCTCAATACTGCCAAGATGTAAAGAGAAACTTCTTTGGGTGAGGGGTGCCTTCAAGTCTCCGTTGACTCCTGGTGAGTGCCTGGACAAATCGCTGCAGGTTTTTTGGCAATATTTTCAGAAATGCTTAGCCATTGCCTCTTTCCCAGGGCCGAGAGAGAGCGACTGGCCCAAAGTTACCCAACTGCCTTTGTGTCCAAGGCAGGACTAGAACTCACCGTCTCCCAGTTTCCAGCCTGGTGCCTTCACCACGACACCAAACTGGCCCTCAAAGAGGAACTATAAGTGGGTTAACGTGGTACCAAGGATGTAGGATATAGTAGGTAAATATGTCCTTTAGCTCCAATACTTTCCAACCTGCATCTTGATGATATAAATGGTTCCCAAGGACAGAAGCATTCAGAGAATCCAGACGACAATCAAACAGAGACAATGAGGAGATTCACGGGGCTAGAAATTAAGTCCTACAAAGAAAATTGAAAGAGCTGGGTATGTCTAGCACTGAAAAGCAAAGACTGAGGAATCACAGGATAAAGCTTTCCAAGTATCCGAAAGGATGTCAAGACCTGTTTTCCCTCATTCCAGAATGCAAGACTCAAAATAACGATTCAGCTTCCAATTAAGGGGGAAAAAAGACCTGAAACAGGAAGAGCAGTTCAGTGGTGGACTCGGTGATCCAGGGGTGATGGATGTCCCTTGATCAAATGTGCTCAAGTGTCAGGCTGAGGCCTGAATCAGGATTACTGCCTTACTAGAAATGGAAGGCTTTGCTTGCCAATGGTTTAACATATGCACAGTTGCTGGAAAGATTTAAACTAGATAAAAAAAGAAAAAGTATGAATTTACCACTGAGAAAACTGAGTTGGAATATGTTTTGCGTACGAATGATTAATGTCTTATTGCTAACATGTATAAATTTTTGTTAAAGATGAATTTGGAGGATGAATATGTTAAAGATTATATGGTTAAATGGGCAAACAACTTTGGATACAATATAATGTTAGACCAGTGAGAAAATATGTGGAACAAAGGGTTAAAGTTTACTCTTAATTATGTGTTAAAAGAAAATTTTTACAAAATGATGTACTGTTGGTATTTGACACCAGATAAATTGTCAAAGGTGTATAAAGGTATCTCAGATGCCTGTTGGAAATGTAATCAATGTGAAGGTACATTCTAGCACTTACGGTGGGCTTGCAAAAAGGCTAAGAAATATTGGAATATGATATGTACTTTGATTCAAAAGGTTTTGAAAATAGATTTGCAATTGAAACCGGAGACTTTTCTTTTAGGTATGATGGACAAACAACTGGAAAGACAACACCAAAATTTATTTCTTTATATGATAACTGCAGAGAGACTTCTATATGCACAGAAATGGAAGGATATACAAATACCTGAAGAATGGACATTGAAATTAATGGAATTGGCTGAGAGGGCAAAACTTACTGCTTTGCTCAAAGACAGGGCACTGCCCAACTTTGTCTCTAACTGGAAACCACTCCTAGACTTTTTGCTTGATACTCAAAAAAACCCAATTTTAATTTTAACTTTGGGATTTGCTGATTGATGTTAC
Organism: Python bivittatus; assembly: GCF_000186305.1. Next base: position 10,410 of record NW_006538689.1, read on the forward strand.
ACTTATAGAAATACCTTGCACAAATTATATGTATTACTCAAACAGATTAATTTTTAGGAATCCTTCTGAATATTAGATTAAAAACTATCTTTTACTTATATGTATTACTCAAACAGATTAATTTTTAGGAATCCTTCTGAATATTAGATTAAAAACTATCTTTTACTTATATGTATTACTCAAACAGATTAATTTTTAGGAATCCTTCTGAATATTAGATTAAAAACTATCTTTTACTATGTAAATTTTTAGATTGTAGAGTAAGAGGTGAATTTATTCCTCATCTATACCTGTACCAAGGAAAGTCGGAAGCTACTCTTTTTTTTTCCTTGTGTTTTTCTCCCCCCCCTCCCCTCTTTTTCTTGATTTTTCTGTATTTTAATTTTTTTACAAAAAAAAACCCAAAAGGATTACTGCCTTGAGCAGAGGGGCAGTGTTGAATACAGAAGAATCCGTGAATCTGAGGACATGGGGAACATCTGAATATTGATGGAATCGAGAAATAACAGGGCAATTATTGTGGAAATACACCATTTAGCTAACTAGAATTAGGTTTCTTGAATCAAAAGACTGAGTTTCCATAAAGGGCTGTCAAATCGAACATGAACCACCCAAAACAGCAAATCTAACTGCCCGCCTCAAATACCCAAGTGAAAAACCAAATTTTCATGCCTTCTGAAAGGGAACAGGCTCCGGACAAATCAATTTTGGGGGTGAGGGATATTTCAAAGGGCAGGCACTGCCTCAGAAAAACAAAACAATACATATGGAAAGTAAAATAATGAATAAAATAATACAAAGATGACTTTTTCCTGCCTAGAATTGCGATTAATAATATAACTCAGACTCCAAGAGGTACCCCAAATATTTTCATTTTTGGGGGGGGTTAATATTTCATTGAGGAATAAAAAAAATCTCATATGATCTCACTAAAATTTAATAATATTTTAACAGTCTCAATGAAGTCTTCTAAAATCTTATCCAAATCTCACAAGATTTTGTTGATTATATTTATATGTAGATAAATGGATACATGGATATATTTACATGGATATATTTCTTTTTAAAATTGGGTGTGGATTCCGTGCATCTGGATCTCAGAATCTGCAAATCCACCAGCTGAAGGGACAGAGAAGCTACAGCACAAACGAGGGAGGATAGGAAAACTGACTCGGCCACCAGATCCATCTCAAAACTTCAACTGAGCTCTAATTTCAACCAGTGTTGATCTGGGGGAAGAGACCTTGCATGCAACATGACAGGATTGCACAAATGGTACAAATTATCTAATTTTCACCAGCAACATTTGTGCAATGACATCATGATACACGTGACCTCATTGTGGCTTCTAACAAACACCTGCACCCTCATCTACACCCCTGAATAGTTTTACATGTAATTAAAGTCCTTTTAGAATGACTGAAATTGAGCTTTGATATTAACAACACGAGGTTTAGTTTCAATTTAATATTCTTGATCCATTTTTTAAAGAAAGTATTTTTAGTTAGCATGTTGGGGTCAAGGTTTTCCGTCATACAGTTTCTAAGAATTCAAGCTGTAGTTTAAGATATCTTGCTACCAGAGATAACATGCACTAGTAATAGCTCAGAGCAATATTGTGCAAAGTTGCTTCCCAAATGGTTTGCGTATCAGTAACCCAGATAGCTGTTGCATTAAACACCCACATCCTCCAGTGTGGACATCAATGCAATTAAAACACATCTCACCCTCCCAGCAACTACAAAGGGCAGTGTGGGTGTGATACGGTTGTGTGTGTGTGTTTGTGTGTGTGTATTCTAATTCTGTAGATCACAACCCTTAAAAATAGGGTCTATCAGACCACCTAATAATGGCCTAAAAATGACCAGGAAGCAACCACTGGAATGGTATGTGAAGCACCAGAATAGTTCAAAACTGGGAAACCAAGGTTACATCTTATGACCGTACACATTTAGTGTACATTCAGCATACATATCATGAGATCTGCTGGACTAGAAGTGGGAAGTGATGTTACAATTGCTGGGGAAGACAGCAATAATCACAGGCCTGCAGATGATGCCATTTTGATGGCTGGAAATGAGGAAGACTTAAGAAATCTTTTGCTGAAGGTGCGAGAAGAATGTGCAAAAGCAGGTCTGCTGCTAAATCTATCTGTAAGAGCGTGGTGAGATTATGGCAATGCCAACTCAATGCAAAGAGGCAGAGAAAAAGTCGAAGGAGTGACAGACTAGTTCTTCTAGGATCAGCGATGGTGACTGTAGATCTGAAACGAAGAGATGACTGCTACCGGGAGAAATCGAGACAAAATATTAAAGTGCAGAGACGTTACATGGCAACAAAGGTGCATGGCTATGAAAAAGCCCGTGGCTTTTCCAGTTGTTACAGATGGCTGTGAAAGCTGGAAACAAAAATGCTGAATAAGAAAAGTTAATGGCTTTGAACGGTGGTGCTGAGAATACCTTGGACCACAACAAGAACAAGGACATCTCTTTTTCTGGTGATGACGGCACACAAGTACAGATTTATTTTTACTAAACAAAACTATTTTATTTCCCTAAATGCAGCACTCTTTTATTTGGACTCAAAATCTGATTGATAAAGAACTTGATTTTGAATGAGACAATGCACATTTTCGTCTCCTTAGCTACACACACACATCCATACACAAAATGAAAGGGGAGTTCAGGAGTATAACTCCCTTCTGTGGATTTCTGAAAAGAAATCCTTTTGAATAATTGATCAGCTAGGAAACTTTGTGTGATATCTGATCATGTTTATTTCCTTAAAGGATACTTTAAGATATGAAGGTATTAAATAGGACACGAGACTAATTGTAATGGAAATATTAGAGTTGCTAAGGTAACATGTTCCATCCAAATTCCTGACTTATTTTAACTATCAAGGTACTTCTTTTAGCTGGATTTCTCCTCCACAACACTTTTTCATTTGAAAATCCAGCAATGAATTGGTTTACACCTGATTAGCTATATCCTATTTGGGTAATATGGGAGTTAGTAATATCAAATGAATAAATTTGGGTTAGCTTTGTGCATTTTTCTTTTGCCTACAGACCTCTTCACATGCATAGGAAAGGAAGAATCATGTATGAAGAGATGACCTCCATGTCCTGAAATCTTGGGTAAGCTGACAACTTGTTTAAAGGCTTATTTTTTTTCTCCTCTAATTACAGAAACTTAGAGTACAAAAGCACACACCTGCATTATCCATCTTAAATGTAAATGACACTGCACTTTTAGGACTATCGATAAACAAGCTAAGTTTGAGAGCTGAAGAGGAAAAATCTGCATTGCGGCTCTATCCATGGGACTTGACTTAATAATTGCTAAGCAGTCTTGCAACCTGTTGATGTAGTTTGACGTTTGCATTGGTTATAACAGCAAGATGTGCATTTGGGAGCTGGTAAAGCAGGATGAGGAATCTCTGGGCCATGGTGTACATCTGGTCAAGTGTTTCTTTTGTTATTTACAAGAAGTCATACATCAAAAGCAAAGTGCCTGCACTATGGAAGATGGAATCAAGAATGGTGGATACCGTTTACTTGTGTCAATTTCAATTTATTTCATGGCAAACTGGGATTCTTTGGGAAAAAGTGGTGGGGCACCAAATACTTTTGGCCATGTCTGTGGATGATTGTCCCTTCCTCTGCACAACATTTCTCTTCTTGGTTTTGAAGCCCAACCATTCCATTTCTTAAAAACAAACAATATTCAGATTTTTTTAAAAAAATCCAAACCATGCATACTCAGAGAGGATGCTCAATCAAGCTATTTTTCTTTTCCTGTTCCCTTAGCCTACTTTTTTTTTTTTTTGGTGGACTTCCATAAACATTGGGATTATTCCAAACCTACGGCTCCCTCTCTCTTGTGCTTGGATGAGAAAAATCGGGCTAGGTCAGAAACAATGCTAAGAGAATTTTCTTCTAACACCCAAACTTGTGCACTTCTGCATCTTGAGGATGCGTGAGATGGGCGGTGTCTAAATTTGAAATATAAATAAATAAATAAATATCCTGAATTGTTGAATTATGTTGCCGAAATCTAGAACCCGCTCCCCTTTTGCTTCCAGACTGGTAAGTCCTCAATGGTCAGACGGGGCTCGTAGAGAGAATGTTTTCAGCCAGCAATAACACTCCAATCACTCTAAAAAGCATATGCATTATTATCCTCTCTTAAAATGCTTCCTTCCATCCCGCTCAGTGGGAGGTATAAGTAAGCCTAGGGCTGAATCAGTACCACAAGTAAATGCTGATGCTCAAAAAGCAGTGAGAACGGACTGTGCTGCTTGCAGTTTTACGGCTGCCTTATTTCCGTACTTGTGTTCCAGCTCTGTAAAAATCAAGAAACTTCGCATGTTCAGCTCCTAAACCTCTTATAAAGACCTCTGTGAAATGCCTCTGTTGTAAACACAAACAGCTCAAAGTCTTTCTGGTGTTTCCTATTGCAGAGGCTTTTTAGAGGCGGCTAAATCCCAGCTACAAATGGGCTTAGCTATTATTCACAAATTTAAATCTGCAGAAGGGAAATCCGTTTCAGCTTCAGAGGATAGGTTGTGAGTCGAGTCCTTGAAACTGGGTCCCGTCCTTTTAACTCAGCCAGCCCCCTCCCCGGCCTTGCCAAATTCATTATTTCTACATAACTTTGGGAGGGACAGCGGTAGAGACCACCGAGAAAAGAAAGGAGTCGCTTTCAGAAGTATCTGTTATTTTATGGGAACAGTTCATCCTCAGATCTTCCCACTAATTAAGGTGGTTGGGTTGGACTTCTTTTTAGTGCTGCCTGCTTAAAAGAAGCAAAGGCGGAGTTCAAACTCTGATAGGACCTAAGACGCGTCCCTCTGCCCCTCACAAGGAGAGGAGGCTTCAAGCAGCCGCAAACCTCCATGGGTGGGTGGGGGGGCTTCCAGACAAGGCTTTCGTTGCGCAACTGCCCCCCGCCCCCCAAGATGGCTGGGGAGGGGGAGATGGCCCCGTCCAGCCTCAGACATTGCCATGATGGTTAGGCTGCCTAACCAAACTGGCATGGTTTGCATCTAACACTAAATTATAATCCAGGATGCGTATGGCTTGCCCTTCCATGCTTTCCCTCTGCTTCCTTTGTCTTTTTCGCCACCCAACTCCCAGACTTAAAGCAGATGGCACAATTTTTTTTTAAAAAAAAATCAGTATTGTATGAGTTGACCAGAAGCGCAAAAACGCTTCAGAAATCATGCCCTGTTAAATCTGCAAATTTTATGGGGAAGTAAACTCTGTCTAGGTGATTTCACAGTAGAAATATATGCTGACCTTGTATTATGTCAGTTCTGTTTTTCTTTTCTTTTCTTTTTTCTTTCAAAATTTCAGAGTTCAGTTTACTTCCGTAACCCAACACTGGAAGACAGGCGCCTTAAAGTATCTAAGACGTAATTTCTGCTCAGATCATTTTCTAGGTGTCGAGTAAGTTTTACTGAGCTGGAAAGTGAGATGAAATCTGAGGGAGCTAAGCCTTTATCTGTCACCAGGACCAATCTTTCTCTTTGCTCAGACTCCATTAAATTAACCTCAGCAAGTCCAAACCAAGTCCATACTTCACCAAAATAAGATTAGCTTGAAACTGAATAGCTTTTTTTTTTTTTGGTAATAAGCAACTTTAGCGTATTGCTTCATACCTGATTTCCAAGGAATAACAGACAAAAAATATGGCTAAGTCCCATATAAGCAACCCCAGAACTCCTGGATCTAATTCGTCAACAACATTTAATTACAGTAAAACAACTCAGTTCCATTTCTCATTTTATGACAACTTGTTATAAAGAACAAGAAATGATATCTTTTTTAAAAAAGAAGAATCTGCCAGATCATGAAATGTCATTTTGAAATACAAAATATCCTAAGGAGGAACTTCAGGCCTCTTATCTTTTAAGAATTAGTGAGCTATTTACAGATCCTTCCATTCTTCACTCTTTTATCATTTGCATTTGGGTTCTGATTTTAATTCAATTGTTTTATTATGTTTAGGTGGTAGCTTTGTAAATATCATTATGATGGAGGCTGCACTGTAGAACAAACCAAGACCGACCTCTAAAGAAACACACATGCTAACACATGTGTCAACACAGGATGCCTCGCATGTACACTTCAGCCAAAATTGAGATACCTGTGGCATGACAGATCCCAGAGCTGCGTCCTTGTACAGTTTGTGGGGTGACGCAGGGTGAGGAACAACTATGAACCTGAGAACCTGTTCCCAGCAATGTCCCCCAATCTCTCAGGGATTGTCCTGCAGATTGACCCAGCCATTCTGCCAAGACCCTCGTCCCCACTTACAATGGTAAGATGCCTTGCCAGTATAATCACAAAAGGGTTCATGGCTCAAACCACCATTCTGAGGAAACTGGGGGCAATGAGACAAGAAAACCAGAGACATTTAAGCATCTTTGAATCGTACTCCGTGGCATCTCTGACATTGCCCACTGGTGATGAAGGAGCTCTTGGAGCGGGCCCAGGAATGCAACACCTGACCTCTTAAAAGGCTGCTCTCATGACTGTCCTTGGGACATTTTGCAGATAAAGTCACTTATATCTGTCCTGGTTTAGACACCAATGCTTTGAGAGATACGAATGGGAACACACGTCTTCTAGTCCTGTTCTTAGACGTATCTTTCAACTTGCATAGCCTGAAGATGAGCACGATGCTTGGACAATTGAGATAAACTGCTTACATAAGTGGTCTAAATTTTATCTTTGGAATGGGAACAGTATTGATTAGTGTAGGGAACAGCTTACACTACAGGAGAGACTTAGTGGTTTTCTTATACTTTCAGTGTCATGAAACCTGATCTTCCTGGATTATATACCTAGGTTGGGCTTAGGAGAATATCAGTCTTTCCTAGATAAATGGCTGAAAAAAGTGTTAGTGGATGTCTTTTTCCATCTCATGACCTGCGAACATCCATGGGGCCCCATCTTGTCTCTTTCAACATTAAAACTGAAGGGGGAATTAATTCAGAGGTTCAGGCTGAAGTTGGTTCATGTGACTTCACGAACCAGCTTCATGAGTGGCTCTGTTTCCAAACCCAACCTAAAGTAGCGGATTGAATCATTAAATTTTTAAATACTTCAATGACTGCCTTCCTCCAAACACTCCCATGTTCTAGATGGCCAGCAACAGAGGCTCTTCTCATTTGCCCACTGAGTCCACTCTGTCCCAACTGGTCAAGCTTTTTGAAAAAATCTACATGCCCCTGTATGTTTTATGCTGTATATATATGGTGACTATGCTTGTTTTTACTACATTGCTTTATATGACATAAGATGCTTCAGGAAAGTGATACTTGAAAGAGGACCTAACAATATTTTAAAACCCATTAATAATGGAGGGGAGACACCATGGTCTCAGTTCTGCTATTCTGCACACAAGGAAGGTAATTCTCCATTTCTACCCAGGTATGTTCAACAGCTCTGTCTTAGACTGATCTGCTCTTATAGGAACAGTTCTTCAAGACACTGAGATTGAGAACTTTCCCAGATCTGTTACCAAAGATCCTTTCAACTGGGAATGTTGGAAAGGAACCAAGATGGCTGGAACTACTTCAGTCATCTGCGTGGTAGATAGGTGCCCAAAAGTACCTGCAGAAAACTAATACTAGACTTCTCAATATAAGGCATAGACTGAGTTTCCAAAGTAAAGATACTGGTATCCACCCATGTTTATAAACCGGACACTATTATCCTTCATAAGTACACAACATCCTCAATGCTAGAACTGTAATTCTTCCAAAATGATGCAAACTAAAAATGAGAGCTTTGCTAAATCACAGCATACTGACTTTAATCAAAGAAGGCTCAGTCATGTCTGGCAAAAAGTAGTTTCTTGGTACAGATCCATTATGGTCTGTGCATTTATTAGGTACTTTCTGCATCCAAAACAGTTCCTGGTAATCCCTAGAGGTGCCTGTTCTGTATGTCAGAATTATCTCCATGGATATATCAAGGTTCATATGCCAACATACCGGAACAGATGTTTCAATACGATCACTTACAAAGATCTATGAGGGAATATCTGGAATCTTTTCCATCATCCTTTACATTTTCAGCCACTAAGCTCTCCTTAAAAGAAAAAACCCTAAGATGATAGGTTCTAGAATGAGTAAGATTTCTTATATAAGACAACATTCAAGCAATTTTGAAGATTCATCTTCACGCAAAACAAGTTGGGTGAGCCAAAGATTTAGATAAGATTGTAAGACTTTCCAGAAAGATTGAGGGTTCACATATGCATTATTTGGTGACATTTTGCTTTGGCTGATGTTTAAAGAAAAAGCATGTTTTGTAAGGTAAGATCAGTGCTTCACTTTCTTTGCAATTAAGAAACTGTTTACAAGATTAAAAAAATGTTCGTATGAAAGTAAAAACTGGATACTTACACAGTAAAATGATAAATGAAGCATTTCCATCCACTAGGCCTCTCCAGGAAGTTGTACACATCTCCTTGCATGCTAGTTTTTGTTAAATATGGGCCATAAAAGCATTTAGGAGTGTAGGGTTGGTGAGCCTCATTCCGTTCTATAGATTCACTATTTACTTGGAAAGCAGAATCCTGTGAATTGTCCTCTTCAGGATTTGGAAGGATCTTTGATCCATTTGTCACCAATGAATCTGGATCAAGAGCTACAGAAGAATACTGCATATTGTTTAAGTCTGTTTGCATTTCTAGCCAGTTTGAGGCCTTTCTGGGGCCATTTAGATTTCCCACTTGAGAACTGGAACGCTGAACTCTACTGCACAGGTTATACCTTGGGTGCCCACCAGTTTCACCATTAACATAGGACATTCTGCAATGAAGTCAGACCAGTCGCCTGGATCAATATTTAAGGCAATAAGAAGCATTGTGGAGCCCTGCTGCTCCTGGAGGTCTCCAACCAAGCATTCTCATCACATTCTTCTGCAGCACCAATAGATCTGTCACCTGTTGTCAGGAGGCTGGAAGTAAAACAGAAGAAGATATTTAGGTAACGGAAGGTGAAAGCAATGGATGGTAGGGCAAGATGACAGCTTCAGAAAGGGAGAGCGTTGATGAAAAGCAACTTTTGACATGAGTTGTGATCTGTACATTATCTGCCCAGCTTTCATAATAAATTGATATACTGCTTAATGCCTAGAGTGGCCCAACAAAGTATATTAGATAGAATATCCAATAGGATTTAATTCCCAATGGACCGAAGGGCTCAGTCAGAGATCATGTTCCACATAGTTCCTTGTTCAGCTAGACAGCTAGAAGGCTGAAGTGCAAATTTAATGCAGCAAACGAGCCTCAGACCTGGACACAGCCGTTCCTTCTCTGTGTACCTGCAGTGATACCCTGGGCTTTGCTGCAGGGTAACCTGCAAACAGCCTTAACACTGAAAAAGCAACTCAGACCTCTTTCAAGGACACGACGACGTCATTTTACAGTTTACATGAGCGCTTTAGGCTGCTGCATCTAGGGCTCAGATCTACCTAGTGACAGTTGTGAAAAAAATTAAACCATAAAATGTTTCATTTAAAAGTATCTAATATTTTAAATATGTACATAAATATAACTAGGTATGCCTAAATATACAAAAGATATTCTGGACATCTGTTCCCTGAATTAATTATTGCAAAGGTATATAGTTTATCTATCTGTCTTTGTATAAAACAATTGACATTATGAAATGGTAGCAGCTTCTGATGACTTGCAATTCATTTTGTTAGCAAGGTTCTTCTATATCCAATTCAGTTAGGATAGGAAACGTTTCCCCACATCCACAGATCTAATAGGATCTATTAATCTTGCACAGATCATTAAAAAACTTAAATAGATATCAAACACCTTCCCCAACAGACCCATTTTATTCACCTGTCCCCAAAGCTGCAAGATTTTCTTTCTTTCTTTCTTTGGGAAATTATTTTGCCTTATATATTCCAATCCCATTAATATTTAACCTTATTATAATGCAAAATATACATTTTATCTCAAAACACGACTAGAATGAGTGCCTATCCGATCTTTGCTGAGTGAATAACTTTGACTTAAATCTTACAATCTCTCCTTTCTTCACCTGGGATGGGATGATTTCAAGACAAAATTTCAGACTGGAATCCCTTGTCAAAACAGGCTTATGCCCAGATTTTGTTCTGCGTTAAACAGAATTATTTTTAGAAGTTTCGAACTGTTCCGTCTTTGCAACTCAACTTACACTTGTTGTCACGCATTCTCACGGCACATGCTAGATAGGTCCAGCTGCCTTTGTAAGGTCAAGATTTCCTCTTCGGGGGGAGCACAGGGCAGCTGATTTTTCTGCCTTAGCATTTATCGCGTCAGGAGGATGAATTTATAAGGGAGCAAACCGAACTTTGCTCACCTTACTCCCAAACCCTGATAATATGACCTTGCGGGCAGCGGTTCCACTCCCAGAAAAAGCCACTGCAAATTCATCCTCCTGACGTGGAGGCAGACAAAGCCCCAAACCATCTGGGAACCAGAACATACCTTCTCCTGTTGCATGTTGCTTTTTCCTCTCTGCTCCATCTGGCATCACCCAAGGCTTTCTGGCTTTGTCCCCCGGCTGAGAGAGTCCCACCCTCACCCATCCAGAGGACCTCCCCTGCGTTTCCCTTGCTGGATTTTGCTCGGCTCAAAACCTGCTGGGCGTCTGCCTGTGCAAATGTGGCTTTATCTCTGAGCTCCCGCTAGCGCCTCTTTTAACCCGGCAATTTGGGCACCGTCTTCTTGCTTCCTCTGAAGACAGATGTGGCGCCTGGCTGGTGTCATCTGGAAAAGCGCTGAGAGTTAAACGAGAGAGTTACTGAGACGCAGGCAGGACTTGGGCAAGGGTTGTGCCTGAACTTCGGCAACCGGTTGCAATGAGGGCAACGTCTGTTCTGGAGCCTTTGTGCTGAGAATAAGAACAGCCCCAGGGTACAAGCGTACGTGGAACTGTTTTTGTCCTGGGCTGGCAGTGCGCGGTTGCTTGCACATGCTCTGCCCTCGGGTGGAAAACGAAAGAATGCGGAGCGTTTTCTTTCCTGAAATGCTAGCAGCCCTGTGTTTTCAGGCGCACTCCTTTCTGGCGCGGGGGCTCCGTCGCTTTCTGTTGCAGGAGGGGTTCAAGTCGTGAAGCATCACTTTCCATTTTAACATTGCTTGAAAGCATCTGCTTAACACAGAAATTATGAACGGAGTTGCTTTCCTAAGCTTTGAATGGTTAGAATTTTAACTGATTACCCATCATTTCGTGGCGAGATTGATGAAACAGTTGGTTATATGCTGCACCGCATATTATGTTAGAACAAAGGGAATTTGCAAGTGGTAAAATCAAATAGATCTCTGAAATGCGCATTGCTTCTCTGTCCTACAAGTGCTGGGATCCCCAATTCCCCTCCTGTTCGGGAAGATGCCTTCCGAATGCCTTCCACTTGGCTGGGGAAAAGAAAGAGCAGAATCTTTGTGGGGCTTCAGTCAGCGCTCTGGTTTTATAATCCCTAACTTCTGGACCAGCTAAACTCCTCCTTCAGAAGCTGTTCCACCTGGCTTGGTCCTTGGTGGAGGGCTTGGGGTAAAAACGTACTTTACTGATCAACTGCAACTGCCTAGTAATGTGATAGTAACGGAGCCTACCACGTTAGCTGCTATTCCCAGGGTAGCAGAACACAGAACATTTGGATGGGGAATCTGTTCTCCAGAACCAAAATTTAACCAGCTAAGAAGGAAGAAATGTGACAACCAACTCTCCGTATGCACACACTCTTAAAACAGAAGGTTGCGCAACATGTGTAAGAGCTGAGGCACTAAACCAGAACGATCATTAACCCAAAAAAGCGGTCATGACCAGAATTAGGAATTACTGCATTTCAGAACTCTATTTCAGAAACGTCATTGAGGCCAAGTTACCTTAATCACTGGCCAGAGAAGCTTTGGGGTTGTCTTCCTTGAAAAGTGATCACAAAGCCCATGCTAAAATCCTTCTGAACATTTCCAAAAACTGTTTGGGGAAAGACCTGGGGACCTACTGGTCAAGTTACGCAAAGAAATCCAGGATTTGATGAAAAAAACCTGAATGCTTGGGCACACCCGCGGCGGCCGAAAAATGCATGTTGCAGGAAATATACCCGGGAAAACACACCCGACAACGTTCTAGAGCCCGAGAGACCGTATCCGGCACCCCCAATATTAAAACCACAGAACGGTGGGTGGATGGAGGCCCACACTTTTTTCCTTTTTTTCAGGAGCAACGGTTTTGCACTCTGCACTTCAGCTGTTAGGCATGCACGGAAAATGTGTCTGAGCTCCAACTGCTGCAGCTGTGCAAGGAATAGCCGCGTAGGCGGGAGCAAGAGAGGGCTACGGACTGCACGTCGCCCGTCAGTTCTGGCCATTCCGTTCCAGCAGCAAGCCAAACGGAGCAGGCCTTTTGGTACGCGGGGAGGGGATATAACTGATTTGCACACGTGTATTTGTGTGGGCAGCCATTTCCGCTTCTGTGCTCCCTATGCAAAGGAGAGGAGCACCGCCAAGGCGACAGTCAGCAGCTCTGGAAGTCCATCTGCCCATTCCAGAGCAAAGAGAAACATCTCCCGTTTTATCTGCTCTGCAGGGAGCTTTTCTTCTCCCGGCTGTTCCAAACAATGAGCCTTCAACATGTTTTATTCCACTCAGGACATTCTGGTTTCCCAGACAAATTAGATGTAATTTGAAAGAACCCCCAAATATCTGGATATCCTCCTGAAAACTTTCTTAAGGAAAAGCATTTAACAACATCTGGAAGAAAGCACACCATCACTCCAGAGCATGACCCTCACTCAGAATGCATATGTAATCCCTGGAGTACATTCTTGATTAAGTACATTTAAGGTCGTAGTTAATCTACTTGCTTGAGTCAAGAGACAGCTGCATTTTTATCCTTTTAATTGTTTCATTTCAAGGTCACAGTCTTACCAAAGTTGCTTTTATAATAAATACAATATAATATTACATGTTCATAAAATCATAAAACAGATCATAAAAAAAAGAATCTATAAAACTAAATCCAAATCAAAACAGAATAAAAGTGGACATGATAATATTTCAGTTAAAAGACTAAGGAAATAAATATAAGTTTTAAAAAACTACAGATAGACCAGCTGTAACTGGAACGGAATTGCTTAGGACAAGGTGATGGCCGAAGGAAGACTCTGTTTTATTTTATGTATTTATATTTCAAATTTCTCACCGCCCATCTCACTGCAGAGTGACTCTAAACCACCGGATGCCTCCACTATCACTGATGAACCTCATACACCACGGATGAAGGAGGCTGTAGACAGTTCTTAAATCCATTTCAGTCTAGGAAGCACTTTGAGTTGTCCATGGAAACATCCCACCCGTCAGCACAGCCAAGACAGAACCACAATGAGAAGTGGCTACATGCTACACCAGAGAGCTTCCGAGTTGGGTTTAAAGGCAGACCCGCAAAGATTGTGACAGAAGTCAATTGTGGAATAACTAATGCATAACACCCCCCCCCCCATGTTTCAACAAGAATGTTTACAGGGGCAATATAGCACAGTATATACTCAGGGCAGATCTAGCAGAGTACCTTCCAACTAGGATCAGATGACGCAAAGGGAGATTCCACGTAAATACTTGTTTCATCAGGATTTGAGATGGCTCCCTTGAATCCAGTTCAACTCCTGATGACTTCATGAAAACATCCATGCAGCTCTCTTGGAAACAGTATGGAAGTGGTTGATGATGGTCCCCATTTGGGATGGTTTTCATTTCCTACAGTCTTCATATTTCCTAGAAAACTCCCATGACACCATGATTTTGATGCTGGCTGATCACACATCCTCATAGCTGTGTGAACTCAGAGTGAGGGTTGCAAGATTGAGACAAACCCTGTGTTGCAGCTTTGTGCTCCACTCTGCTGTGAAGGCTTGGGTACAGAAGACAGTCTGGCTTTTCATAGGACACAGTGCTCCTAGAGAAAAATACGGAGTTGGCATCAAAGAAATGGTCTTAAAAACTTCCAGGAGGCCATGTTAAGATCAGAGAGGATTCTGGGAAGGAGAAGAAGAGTAGTGAAGGAGCTGGCTGGTAGCTAAAGGTGGCTCTAGTGGCAGCTGAAGATGGACTGTAGTCTGTTGAAGGCTGGTTAGGTTTGGTTTAGTCAAATGGACTAAACAGTTGACACTACTCTGAAAGAATCTAAATTGGGGAAGCGCAACGTACATGATAACTGGGACTCTACTTTCACAGAATTACCCTGATACTAATCTCATCTTCAAAACTCAGTATTTTATGGATCCCTTCCATCTAACTTTTACAATTCTACTGTAATTATTTCAAACGCAGTGATGTTGATCCACCCTCATAGTAACCAAGTTAGAAGTCGATAATATCTGAGTATTTTCTGGTTGTGTTACTTGCTACTACCACCAGACTTACAAAATGGGATGTAAATTTAAAGCTGATCCTCCGATTAAGGAGTTTCTAAAGCCGACGTAATACTTTCATCATTCTGTCAGTCGAAATGCCTCAAAATAAATAAATAAATAACTAAATACACTGGTGTACTGAAGACACTGTACACTTGTTCCCCATTGAACCAGATAAAAGAAGATAAGAATTACTGCTCGCAATATTAGGTGTATTCTTATTGAAGAGCTATCCAGTGTCAATGGTAGGAAAGGTTTCAAATAATGAGACAATATAAATTCTTGTATGCTGGGCTTCAACTGTTACTTGATTCCGCCTTCCAATTATACTGAGTGCCCTTGTATGGTCTTGGTAGGTTAGTTTCAGTCATTACTAATGCGCTGGAAAAGAGACGCACAGACCCTGCTCCCCATAACCTTTGATGATATGAAGGTTGCAAACTCTCATCATGAATTATACAGGGGAATTGAAAGAAAAGGTACTTTTTTTTACGAGCCTATTCAACAGCCACTTTTTTTAATCTCCTGCTACAAGTATCTCACACTCCAATTAAAGGAAACATATTTATTATTTATTCATATAAAAGGCTGATAAATCACCCTGCAGGATACAACTTCCCAAGGAAGTACACAACAAAAATAAATCCATAAAAATACACTGAAATTTCCTTTTTAACAAGTTGCATCCTGCCATTCTTTCAGACATTTTAGAGATTAACTCTCTTCGCTGTAATTTATAAAGCCTCTGAAAGTTGGGTGAGACTGAACAGAGGGACAGAGATCCTCCCTTTCATAAAAAATATTCCTTAGCAGGTAATGAGTTCAAGCTACCTTCATTCAGATCTATTACGTTTTTGTCTATGTTAATACACTGGACATACCTCTGAGTCCAGGGGATGTGGGCAACCTTAGGTTAGCTTGCAAGGTACACTCTTGATTAACAATCCTATCTTAAGTCCTAGCATGAACATGCTTGGACTGGGCTTTGTTTGTACTTGTGTACCAAAACTGGCAAGTGACGTTGTTGGAATCCATCTCATCTAAGTTGTCTGTGAAATTAGGAATCCATAGAATGGCGAGAGTTGCATGAAACCATCCAGAGAATGGGATAGTGAAAGAACTAACCAGAAATTGTGGGGAAAACTTTGTAAGGTTCTGAATAAATGCGATTCCAAGGAAAACTGTGTGTGACATGAATTTTTGGGTGCAAACAAGAGGAGATAGCACAGAAAAATAATTGGTTTGCTTGGAGACCCAAGCATAAATGAAAATGAAATGGTAGTTGGTGAGTATGTGATTTGAAGAAGGGTTTTAATATACGCTTACACATATATCTACTCGTATGTGCACAATGGAAGGGGAAAAGTATTAGGAGATGGATTAATCTCCCAACAGGATGAAAAGAAAGGCGTGTGAAGGAAGAAGCTGTGGAAACTGCTTGGGAGGGATTGGAAAGATTTATAAGACCAAAGTTAGGGATAGATTTATTAGACCAAAGTTATTAAGCTAATGGGAAGAATGAAAAAAGGATGCTTAGTGGAGAGTCACATATGTGAGAAGTGTGGCTCAGAGTAAGTAAGTAAGTGAAGGAGGCTGTGGATGAGGAAAGCATGTGAGAAGAAGAACCAGAACCTTCTTGCCTTAATGCGTCTGTCTGTGGAGGCTCTCTGAGCTTGGCTGTTTTCTTGCAAACATTGCACCACCCAACTAGGTAACATCTTCAGTAGCACCAGATGTTACCTGGTTGGGTAATGAAACATTCACAAGGAAACAGCCAAGCTCAGAGAGCCCCAAGGATGCCACCGTTCAACCTCGAGCTACACATATTTGCCTCTATTGATTTGGGATGAAACTGATTGGAAGAATGCAGGAAGGAGCATTGGAAAAATTTCATGGTGTGTGGAAGAGTGGAATTAAAATGCATGCTATAAATGTTGGTGTCTAAGAAAAACGGATGAAAAGGAAGTCATAAATGCTGTGAAAAGGTTAAAAAAACGAATAGTAGGTCCGCAGGCGCAGATGTTAATGGAGATACGCTGCTTACAAAGTGGCTTTACAAGTTGTTGTTAATGTGCGTGGGAAGGTTGTGTCAGTGCCTGACAATTATAAAAACGGAGCTATTGTTCCCCTACACGAGTGTGTCTCAACCCTGGCAATTCTAAGGTGCGTGGACTTATTCCGGGAGTCGAGGTCCACCCATCTGCAAGGGGCGAAGTCGAGGAATAGAGCTTAAAAAGGCAGCGTCTCTCGCCTTCCGGTGCAATGCCCGCAGCGGCCACTGGGGGGCGGCAAGGACGGGCGCATCCCTGGCGCAGCGTTAGCCCACCTGGGAGGCTCCAGGCAGCGTGGACTTCAACTCCCAGAATTCCCCGGGCAGGAGGGCGGGC
>NW_006538689.1:44539-57222 GCF_000186305.1 Python bivittatus
ATCTGAGTCATCTGAGTCATCTGAGTCCCAGACTTGGCGGCCTCCCTCTAGCTAGTGCCTGGCAGCCTAGTTGGGAAGGACGTGGCCAAGTGTGGATGAGCGCATGCGTGTGTGTGTGTATGAGAAAGAGCAAATGTACCTTGCAACCAGTAAAGTTTTGCTGTTGCTTTAAATTCACTGGGTCTCCGTGTATTACAAAGAACCTCTCTTGCCCCAGTGTTCGGTTGGAAGTGATTTGTGTGAATCCCCAATTATTTCCCGGCTGTTGACCAGGGCGGTGTGTCTGTCTGCTCCAGCCACACCTCTCTGGAAAACCCAGGTAGAAAGCAAGGGGGGCTGACAAGATCCGTGGGCCTCAGCAGGCTGTGAGCGTGTTAGTGAGTGACCATAAGCCGAACCTGGGAGCAGCGTGTGTAACAGATCCTCCAGTAATTTTAGTAGATTTACATTCAAATCACATAACGTTCAATCTGTAACGTCATCATTATGATGATGTTACAGCGACGTCAAGACTGAATTGCGGCAGATTGCATTATTCTGCCAGTGATGCTCTCAGTGCATATAGCAGGGAGAGCTCATGCCTCAGCCACCTGAAAGCATAAATGCTAAAAACTACGATTCTCTAGGCCAACCAAATCTTGGTCAAAAATCAGCCAGAAAGGATTAAACGGATTATTTTTCTAATGAGTTGGTGTTTTCGTACTTTTTTGCCTAAGTATCAAGACCAGGATATATGCTGGCAGGATTATGTGTCAGAATACCTAACCATATGAAAACAAGGATTGTCTTGTGCCGGTCAGTGTTCCAGTAATGGATGGGCTCAGTCCTTCAGCTCTTATTTCACTTAATCCCTTTATCCTACCAGCTCATATCTTGCAGCACTCATGAGAGACAGAACTGTGCAAGAGAATTGTTCTTTGTCTGAAAGTTCAGCTCTGGAGGCCATCAAACTCTGCCTGAAGAAAGCAACGAAGGGGCTGGGAAGATCTTTTTCTAGCATCAGAGTGTTGGGAAAGTGGTCAATAATAAATAATAACAGGAAGCACGTGGAAGGGAAACTGCAGTAGGAAAAGCCAGTGAGGCATCCTAATTTCATTCATAATTCCAAACTTACTTCCAATCTCTCTCTCAGGGGAATGCTTTCAACAGAGAAAAACAGGACTCTTGTGAATGGAAATGTGTCGAGAAATTAAAGAGCCCACAAGGCCTCTGGGTTGTTGGTTCCATCTTCAAACTGCTCTTACCATTAGGAACACAGGAGTACTCGAATGCTGCATTGTACTAAATTATTTTGGAAACCCTTTTATACTATTATAGCCTGTTTTGATCTGTAACACCCTTGTATTTTTAGTAAAGCAATAGACACCCTTAACTGCACCCTGGAATTAGAACGGGTCTTGGCCTTCTTCCATATGACACTGAGGTGCTATCCTATCCCCCACATTAGCCTTTCTCGAGGCTAAACATAAACAGCTCATTCAGCCATTCTCCATGGGACTTTGGTTCAATTCAGCCTAAAATTGCATTTACCTTTCCTTTTGTCTCTGTTAAATGTGATTGTTACTACTGGGCCACTTCTCTGACCTACCAAGTTCTTTATTTTCCTTCATATCTTCTATAGATTTAAGCTATCCCATCCAAGTTGATAAACGTTCTTCCATCTCTTCATGGAAGTCTTTAATGAAGCTTGCTGGACTCCCCCCCCCCCTTTTTGGAAAATAGGGTAATCTGTGTCCTCTGGTCATCTGGCACTTCACCGGAGCTCCAAGATTTCTCAAGGATAATGCTGGAAAGTTCAGCCAGAGCATCAGCCAGACCTCTCAGTTCCCTATGATGCAGCCCATTGGGTCCTGGAGATTTAAACTCATTCAAATTAAAGAAGTATTCCCTGACCGTCTTTCCATCAACTTCAAACATCAGTCCTGCTCCTTCATTCTGCCTTTCACAGTTGCCTGTGGGAACATGTCCTTTTTGTTGAAGAAGACTAAAAAAGAGAAGAGTAGAGTAGCTGTGCCTTTTCTTTTGTACCAGCTGGCATTTTTTGCCATCTTCGCTAATTACCTTGTACACTATTTTCTTTGCCTTGCGTGTCAACATCTCTAGGAAACTTTCCGTTATTCTTGGCATCCTGTGACAGCCTCATCTCATGCTGAACCTTTGTTTTCCTAACCCTGGCTTTATGGCTCTGGGCTATCTCTCTGTACCTTTTTCTTTCTGACCTGGCCTTTCTCGGTTTCCTCCATCTGTTCTTGGTTTTCAGATCTTCCCTAAGCATTTGTTGTAGCCAGATTGGCTTTTTCTGCTGTCCTCCATTGTTCCCCTCCATTGAATTGTCTCCTATTGTGCTTTGAGTATCTCCTCCTTCAGGAACATCTACCTACCTTGAACTCCTTTCCCCTTGTTTCCTTCACGTGATGCACATTTGGCCATTGTTTGCCCTTGTCTGGGATGTTTTAATTTGAATTCCTGCCCTGAGCAGGGGATGGTTCTCCCTGTCCAATTCAAGGATTTTAGACAACTTCCAAAAGAAATAGCAACTGTTCATTTATGTTGGAAGAAGTAATGAGTTGACACTGGAATGACAGCTTGAGCTGGGGGGGATCAGGGGAGGGTCCTGGTGTCCCAATATTTTCAAACCTGTTGCTATCTGCATAGCCTCTCTCTTTCCTCCACATCCCTATCCTGAGTCCTCTTTCTTTGTCAGGCTAGAGCAGAACCAGGGAATCTGAGCCCAGCAGATGTTGTTGACCGGCATGGTCAATGGGATTTGGAGTCAAACATCTGGAGGGCCAAAGATTTCCAGCCTTGCTCTTGAGTAGGAAAAAGTATATCTTAAATGTTGATAAACCAAGTGGCTAATATTTTGTGTTTCATGTGGGTCCTCTTGATTCTTTACAGGAGAAAATAAATCCTTACCGTCTTTGAGGATGCAGCAGGCTCGGCTGCAGTGTCCTGCAGTGGACGCAGCATAAATGTTGAGGATGTGCGCCCCTCGCCTCTGTGAATGCTCCACATCAATTGAAAGACCTGGGAATCGTCGGATCCAACAGTTTTCGTAAAACGTGGTGGGGGAGCAAAGGCCTTCTGATCTGCACGCCCAGCCCAAAAGCAGAAGGACTCTTGGAAGAGCCACTAGCAGAAACATCTCAGTAACATTTCCTTAGCAAAGGTTATTCTCCAAAGCAGAACAAACGCTGAAGGGGAGGAATTCAGTGCTGCCTGGCTAAACAACCTGTTTGCAGCCGACGATCATAACTTTCCACGGAATTAGGAAGCCATTTCCAAGCATATAGAATAACCGTTCCCAATCTTTGCACAGCTGCTTCCACGTCACATGGTGGATCTTGAGTTAGCGTAGTGACACCTGGTAGAATAATAAAGTATTTCCAGCTATTACTATTGGGCCAGAAACCAAACAGCTTTCTCCCTTGAAAGGGAATGTGCGGTGCATGCCTAGTGGGGGAGAGCTTTCTGAAGATTTCCCCACTTAGTGACTTTTTAAAAAGCCAGCGGTGTTTTAGGTCTCATGAAAAGGACTCTAGAACTTCTTGGTTTAGGCTTTAGAAACCATCCTTCAGTTTCACCTTTGAAATTGTCTTGTTCTTAGCTGCTTGCTTTCCTCGGTTTAGAAATTATGCAGATGCTTGAGGCAAGAATCATCCCGTTAGAAAACTATTCCTAAAACTCAAGTGGAATCTGTTTCTTGTATCTTAATCTTTTTGTATCCTGCACTCTGGGATGAGAAAGAACAGCTCTTGGCCTTCTTCCACGTGACACCCATCAAATATTTGACCATTGGTACTCTAGTCCCCCCTCAGTCTTCTCTTTGCAAGCTTAAATTTCACCAATTCCTTCAATCTCTCTCCATAAGTATTTTTGTACATAGGCACAAATAGTAGCAAAAAGAAGTTGTAACTGTTATCAAAGCTCCATCTGAGGTACAGCAACAAGAACAACAATAAAACATTGATATTTTCCTGAAATGTGATTGATTTCAACACGGTGCAGCTCTACTACAAAATGGGTTGGCAGAAGGTAACAAAGATCAAGTAATTAAATCACACACACACAGAGATAGCTATTGCAAAACTCAACAGAGGTAAGCATTGTGTTTGTTTCGTATCTGAATTCTTGGAAATGTTTCTTATTTCCCTACAAGGAAAAATATAAGAATACATTTTGTTGGGGGGGAAACCCCAAACAGAATAGCCAGGATTACATTATAACTTTTTAAACGCCCAAGCACTATTTGCAAATTTGTGTGTGTTTTTCACGGTCCAGTTGGAGGCTTGAGTTAGCACTGATTAAGGATTTATAAAAGCACTTACTTTAGAGCGGATCAACAGATTGCTGACTGTTGGCGAGATGAATGGAGAAAGAGGAAATCTCTCTCTTTGCATGGAGAGAAAATGGCAGGTTCCGCTCTATTGACATCGGATGCCCGATAATTAACCCCTTTTCTGCCAAGGACCATACCTGGAACTACAGAAAAGTCCTTTGTAAAGAAGTAAAAGCAAAATGTAATTTACGGGTGTATCCTTTATTACAGGGACTTCACACAATTAATAATAGTAGACAATGAAGAGAGAACCAGATTCATGGTTTTGCATCTCCTTCAGTGTATACTATACTGTATACTAAATATCTAGGGCAGTTTTTTCAAAATTCCATAACCTTTTAATTCTTCCCAGCAAAACATTATCTCTGTTATTTTTCTAATGTATCTTTTCCCACCTCCAACATGTTTTCTTCTGATCAGTCATCTAGAAGGGTGTCTCCAGGGAGGGAGTCAAAAATCTCAGTTACATGCCTGAAGCTACCATCTTGACTTTTGGACACATACCTTCCCCATGGATGGCCCTGGATACTTACCTTTCCTGTGTCATCTTGCCTGTGACAACCCCTTTGATAACAAACAGTCACCTTAGGCTTTATGTTCAGAATCTGCAGCTTACAGTGTCCAGGTGATTCACAAAAAGGGAAGGCTGAACCTTGATCTAGGCACTTGCCTGACTTGGCTAACCTCATGAGGCTGCGGGGTGTCCTTATGATCCAGGGAAAGTAGTACCTTAAGCTATAAGAAAAGAGCCAGAATAAAGGAGGCCTTCCAGAAATGTGTGTTAGCATGTTGGGTGAACCCAACCAGTGTGGCTTGTAAGCAATGGTTTATAGCTTAATGGGTTGTGTAAGTCCAACTGACCATGTTGAGCAAACCATAGCCAAGTGTGTTATGGGAATAGAACCACAGAAGGAGAGAAATCATGGAAGTTACTACCAAATAAGGAATGGAATTGTGAATGATGGAAATAAGGAGATTGAATAGCCAGGAGGGTAAAATGGACTGAGGTAGAGAGGCAAAGAGAAACCAGCATCGCACAATGAGTTTAAATGGAAGGAATGGGGACCCGCAAGACTTTACTTCAAGACTGATCATAGATTAGAAAAACAGCTTGTCTTGAAGACTCCTAGCTTTTTGGAAAAAACAGATTTCTGGGCAGCAAAGGCAATTGCCTTAGAGTGTGGAAACTCACAAGAGTCCCAGCTTCACCCCCATGACCAGGGTTGTCAAAAGCCTTGCACAGGAGGTGGCTTCCCAGCAGAAACTGGAACAGTTGTTGTAGGCCCTGCAGTTTAGAGTCTATTTATATTTCATTGAATGATTTTACTTTTGATCTGCCCCAAGTCCATGGCCTTTATGGAGGCCAGCTTTATGCTCATGGACTTTATCTCAGTAAAATGCTTTCTCTCGGGGTCTGTACGGCAGAGGGGTTTTTCTAGGCAAATGCGGTAGTCAAGCAAAGCCACAGGAGGCTGGTTTGAGAATGGCAGGAAGGAGTAGAGGAGAGCTAGGGAAGATCACAGGAATCAGGGGTGTCCACAGGGTATGGTCCAAAAAGCCAAAATGGTGGCCATGACTGCGTGATTGAAGCACCCGTTTTTTTAGGTGGCCATACTCTACAGAGACCCCTGCAAGGAACGAAGGGAGCCCCAGAAAAATCTTAGGGAAAAGGCTTGTCTAGCAAAGAGACAAAACAGGGCAATATAGGCAGGTAGAGAAGGTGCTCTATGGTCAAGAAAGCCAAGATGCTGGCTGGGGAATTCTGGGAATTGAAGTCCACACATCTTAAAGTTGCCGAGGTTGAGAAACACTGGTCTGGTGTGTCTTGACAGAACAGATATTTAAAAACTTTATAACATACTTGACTTTGATTGTAATGAGCAACTATCTTGGTGGCCTTAATTATGTGATTCCCCCCCCCCTTCCCCACAACTAAAAAAAAGTCATAATTGTGAATACTCTAAGAAGTAAATATATTGTGCAGATATTGTGAAACAGCCAAGCCAACTGGCCCTCTAATTATCTTAGAGAATTAGTTATTCCAAAGATGTTTCCTCAAAAGAGTTACCACAAGGGGAACTGAGTCTCCACGTCCACTAATAGTAGATCCCTGAATATGGCAGATGTTGGGTTCAACGGAAGGGATGTGAGGGCACAACAAACCTTCATCCCATATAAATGAGCTTCTGGAAGACTCTAGCTAGACTCTATAAAATGAAATGCTGATGGTGCTCAATCAAGCATGCAGTTGGCCAAATACAGGGTGGGATGAAACCCATCTTGGGGACACAAGAGTGCACTGTGGAGAGACCCACCCCAGGCAATCAAACAGCACATTGAGCATCACAGGCCTCTCAGAAGACCAAGCCTCAAAAAAGAATTTTAGTCAGAGAAGGGTTTCTGCAATTTAACCCTGAATTTGGACTGTCACCAGGCCTCTTCCCTTGAGATGGGCAGGTAGGTGGGCAGAAAGTCCACCTGCTCGCTAGACTCATGGATTGAGTAACAGAGCCACGATCCGAGAACACACACTTCCTTTCTCTGCTGTGGTGACGGTGGAGATCTGTGATCCGTGGAAGATCCTTTCTCTGAAAAGAAGTTGGGTTGTTTTTCACCTCCTAGAAATACTTGAGAAGAGGCACCTGCACCTCTTTTGAGCATGAATGTCAAGAGCCATATAAGGACAAGATGTGAACAGGTGGAGTGCTCTGTAACAAATATGCGGGGGGGGGGGGGTTTCAGGATTTCAAATTTGGTATTGCCAAGGCTTTAAATGGGCATATCATTTTCATCCCACCTCCCAGGTGCATTTGAAGGTGCAGTCTCAAATGAAGAACTGTGTTGGAAATGGACATTCCATGTGTAATGTATGTTAGGAAATACCCATTTACGAAGCAGTAGGATTTGCAGTTGACAAATTTCCAAATGTCCTACTCCTGATCCAGGACTTTCACCAATACTCCATGCTGGCTGTTGGGCTGAGAGGGAGGGACTGGCCCCCATGGCTGAGGATGGGTCTCCCCACTCCTGGTCTGGCACCTTCTCCACTACAGCACTGCATTTTTGTAAATGTTTGGTACTGTCAACCCCTGTTTTGATCTATAAGAGGTTTTAATAAAAAGAAAACCATATTTAGCCTTCAGAGAACCATATAAAATAGGGTTTTGTGAACTGGATCCTCAGCTGGGAATTTTATTCATTCATTCATTCATTCATTCATTCATTCATTCATTCATTCATTCAGTTAGTTAAAAGATTTATATGGCCACCCATCTTAAGCGACTCTGGGTAGCTCGCAACAACAGTAGAACCAATAACTATAAAACAATCATAAAATAGTAAATTAATGAGACAAAAACCCTGCACCTTAATTGTCCCCTTGGGATGCCCCCCAGCCAGCTCCAATGACCCTCCTTCCATTCTTTCTGTTCCATTCTATCCTATCCCAGCGCCTTGATAGAAAACCAGATCTTTCTAGGAGGTGAAACAGTTGATGAAATTTATCAGAACAGAAAGAATGCTTTTTGATAGATACAGAATGACTTCTTCCTTTCCTTAAGTCTGTTGTCGAAGAACCTGTCTGCCACATCAACTGTAACAGAGAAAACAGGAGAAGGTATAAATGTCCAGAGAGAAACCAGGTTCTGTGGCTAACAAATGCTATGCAGCCTATAAGTCGATTTTCTCCCTTTGACTTCCTGAGCGTTTTCCAGCAGTCCTTCAAATCCGCTTTGGACCAATACGACCCCAAATGAAGTACCTCAGAATTGCTTGTGATGGATTTTCCGCAAGACTCCTCTGAGAGAGCAGGCACAGGGTCTATTGTTTAGATTTAGAAGAATAAAACATAATTGCAGCCAACTCAGTGACGGCCCCAGGATACCACCGCTGCTAGAAACCATGAATTTGATGTAATCAGGTTAGTGACTTCCAGCTCAATTTGGAAGAACGTCTTGGGCTCCACTTGTCCGAGACATTGTTTTCCAAATTCTAATCAAGAAAATAACAATGTTCTGCCTTTACTGTAAATCTACTACCGTGCAGTAAGATGAAAACAAGAATCCTATTTGAAAATGCACAGATGGTTTCGTTTTTTCCATTATACATGTCTGGTCCATAATCACAATCCCATTATCCACCCAGTTTTTTCCAGACTGGAGAATGTCAGAATTACCTCATTTAGCCACTTAAATGGATTTTTGCCACTCCTGTTAACCTTCCTTTTCCAAGGATTTTTGCTGCTATGACGATGAGCCTATATGGGTCATGATGTTTCCAATATTATTGATCTCAAAGCCAATAAACAGATCTCTTTAAAGGCCCAAAGAGCTGTATAAGAATCCGCAGAGAGCTCTTGCTAATAATTGCTAGGAGGCCAAAAGACTCCCTCCTTAGGAATTCTGTTTCCTTTTTCTTGTCATCCACATTTATACTGTAAAGTTTAGAGAGCTTTGACCCCTTTGCTGACATTCCTCTTTCTCTTGTTTGTTCCAGCATTAAAAAAAAAAGTTTCTGGCACATATTCCAGCAACTAAAGACTGTGGGAAAAGGAGAACATGGTATGGTATCCTCTGTTTCATTTGTAGAATGTCAGGCTTGATTGGCACACCTCAAGTTTCATGTCCAGTTCTGGGCACCCCATTTGACCTGGAACAGGATGAGAGGAGGGCGAGGGGCTGACCATCACCTCTTCTGAAGGGAGAGTGAAGGAACTGGGAATGTGATTAGCGCTCAGAGGGGCTGGGGGGGGGGGGGGGGGGTAGGCGAGGATTCCCCGTACAAATGCCCGAAAGGATGTCATATAGAAGGATTTAAGTTACCAACCAGAAGGCAGTTTATTCTGACTGAGTGTAAAACAAACCTTTCCAACAGTAAGAGCAATTTGGCAGTGGAATCCATGACGCAGAGAGGCGGTGGACTTCCCTTCCCAAGAAGTCTTCTACAAAAGGATGGGCAACCATCTGTCCGGAATGCTTGGATGTGGGTTCCTGGGCTAACTTGGTGGTTCTAATGGCCCCTCCATTAGGAAGCATACGAACCATGAGCAACTCCCTGATGGCATTCACTCTGAAAGCAGGAACCGTCTTCAAGGGAACCATCCGAATTTCGCAAGCTTAACAAGGCAGCATTTCAGGCTGGGCTTTTCTGAATGGATGAATTCCCACCATGATTTTGACTTACTGCTAAATTCAACAAATACAGAACATTATTTTTAAGATTGTTTTTATATTGTATTTTAATTGGTTTTATCCCCTTTGTAAACTGCCCAGAGTCGCCTTTCAACGAGATGGGCGGTGACAAATTTGATATATAAATAAACAGGGAGGATGCTGTTGACAGTGATCCTTTTTCTCCAGATTTTTATTTTATTGAGACTACGTAAACCCTTTTTTAAAAAATATCAAACTGGCTGGCCACAACAAGTGATTCTTAAATATCAGAAGTAATTTTATTTTATTTAAGAAGTGCCCAGCTATCTAGCTGACTTGGATTTACCTCAAAAAGCTGAGCCCAGCTGGATCTGGTTAATACTTGCGTGGGAAACTACCAGGAAATCCTCGATGGATAGACTGGGAATTCCGAAGCCATCCTGGAAGGAAACAGGGCAAATCATTTCCATACGGTTCCCAAGAAAAGTAATCAAGGAAAGTCACGAGAAGTTGAGCTCCATTTGAAGTACTTGATTTTATGATAGGAAGCATCAGAGTTGAACCCTTTATGGGCATGGACGTATATACAGTAGTGAGTAAATAAAGAAGACTTTAAGACTACACTTGGTTGTTGCTATGCATGCCTTCTATTTTTGCTTTCTCTTCAGCCCTTTGATATCTGCTTCAGTTGGTAATTTGTGTCTTAGTATTAGTAGTAATGATTTTATTCCGTCCACATTTTTAAACACTTAGGCCAGTGAAAAATTTGTTCTGCCCTTTTGATTAAACATGGGCTGGTCAAAATCTCCTTTAGCTTGTAGTTTAGAAGAAACCCAAGATCCCCATGATAGTAAGGTACTTCTGATGCAAGATTCAGGGTGGTGGCACAGAGGTCAGCTGGGGAACCCAACCCCAGTGGGGTTTCAGATCCTCTTTCCAGTAAAACCATGGACTTGGATTAGCACGCGCTGAGTTGCGACAACAACGACTCTTCCTCTGTGGTGATGCTATTAGTATTTCATGCGTTTTGGGATACATTCACTGCCACTGAAGGCTTTGACTAGAAGGCAGATGCGTCTTCTTGATGTTCTGGAGGATCATTTGGGTATTACTGCTGGAGGAAGGCTGTTACAAAAAGGATTATTCAGTGGGTAAATTGTTGTATTTTGTCTGTCTGTCTGTGAATGCTTTTCTTTCTTTCTTTTTTTTAAGAAAACTGGTTTATGTTGTGGTTTGGCAGAACTCAGAGGCCTGGGTTCATGACTTCCTTGAGTCTCCATCTTCACTTTAGAGTGACTCATAACTGTCAGGGAAGGGGGCTAATTGGGGAAAAACAAGAGCAGGACGGCATCCCTCTGGGGAGAAGTAGATGAAATCCAATTTCCACTTTCAGGGAAGCTCCCTGTAAGGAGTGAATCCAGAGGGGCGGCAACTAGCAGATCTCAGACTAGAGGGGACAATTACGTAAACAGATCTGAGCGTGTAAAGCCGCCAAGCAAACCATCAATTATGCATCTCCTTGGAAAGGTGGAAGGAAAAAGCTTGGGTTTAAAATGGGACTTTTTTGCACTGCTGAAGGCCAGTCCTCTGGACATGGAAGGCTACCTTCTTGTCAGCAATGAGGGGTCCAAACTAGCCAAGCTGTGTCTGAAAGTCTTCTGCTGGGTTACCTTATACCTGAATAAGGGGGGAACATCTGGAGAGTGGCACTTACTGCCAAGCTCTGGAGGGAAGCCTGACCCTGCCCGAGGATTGATTCAGGCTTCGCTTACCTGATGGAGAACCAGCCCCCTGCCAAGAAAGACATTTAGGGAAGATGTTTTGGCAGCTGTTACAATTAGAGCCTGGGAAAACCGAATGGCTTCAAGAAAGCCCACTTCTTCTGCCCAGATCATCACATCGCATGACTAATATCAGCCCCTGAAATAATTTCAGCGACTGCCTGTTTTGCACTTTCTCTGCTTTTATTAGAAGAAGATTGAAGCAGTTGTCCAGGCTTCTGTTCAGGGGCTGACATGTTTATTATTTGAGAGGCTCAGGATCCATCTTAGGACCAACCAAGCTTCTGAAGTTGTTGCTGAAAAGGACAAGCGTCCTTAAAGCCCAGCGTTCAAGGCCTCGGTTCTGCTTGAGTTACCATATCTGCACCCTGTGTTTCAGCCAAGTTGAAAAAACAGTTGACTGTCATTAATCTTCAGAGCTGTTGTTAACAACTTGCCTCTTGCTAAGTAAAATGCAAACATGGCCTTGAATCAACCCTGAAGATTACATTCTTGCAGCTGCCTTATGGAAGAGTGGCAAAGACAGTACAAATTTGATTCTCCAGACCTCTCTTCAGCCACAGAGGAACGTTTACTTCAGGCTTCACCCCAAACCATGTTATTTCTGAAGCAATCTGGACCATTTACTTAATTACATTTGTGTAATTACCTATTTATGCAAATTAATTTTTGGTATTCCCCTCCATGGATAGCTCTTCTCCCAAATGGTCAATTAAATCCAGGCTTTACGTTCTTCTGTTGTTGGTTTTTTGACTGTTCAGTCCAGCTTTTCGTTTGCTTGGTCTTCAAGTCCCTCGAGTCTGTTTCTCCCTATTCTGACCCCCACAGCCTCTGGACACCGGGACAAGACCTCAAGAACATCACTTCATTCGCAAGATACACCACCGGGCATTAGCAGCAATAGTAAAAGCTTCTGCCTTTTAATAAATGTGCGAGTCGGAAAGGGTGCTACCAGATTCCTGATTTTTTTTTATCCTCCAGAGAGTTACTGAGCCACTTAGCCTAGCAACACAAGATAAGAATAATTTCTAAATGTATGTCACGGGTGTGCTCAAAACCTATTGAAGGGGGGGGGGGTTGTCTTTGCAGCCTCGCTAGAAAGAGACCCTTAGCTCAAAGCGGGAGGGACACGTACGCAGGGTACCTTGAGGGTATTCAGGGAAGGGTCTACAGTTAAACTGGTTCAACCTGCCTTGTGTACCTTGAGGGTCTCCAGGAAAAGGGCTACAGCTAAACCAGTTCAAACTGCTATTCAAACTGCTATTCAAACTGCTTTGTTCCTGTAAACCAGTGTTTCTCAACCTTGACAACTTTAAGATCTGTGGACTCCAATTCCCAGAATTCCCCAGCCAGCTGGCTGGGGAATTCTGGGAGTTGAAGTCCACACCTCTTAAAGTGGCCAAGGTTGAGAAA
>NW_006538690.1:443-11933 GCF_000186305.1 Python bivittatus
CGGGCTGAAAAAGACAAAGCTTAAAGAAAAAAGGCAAAAAAAGCAAGATTGAAGAAGACAGCAAATGCCGCCTCTGCAAAGAAGCCTATAGAAATAGTGGACCACCTGGTTATCTTCTGCAAGAAGATCGCACAGACTGACTACAAACAACGGCATGACAAAGTAGCAACAATGATGCATTGGAATATCTGCAAGAAGTGCATTTGCCTGCAGGCAAGAACTGGTAGGACCACAAAACAGACAAAGTAATAGAAAATGAAGACGCTAAAGTGCTCTGAGACTTTAGAATTCAAACAGACAAGCACCTGCCACACAACACCCCAGACTTAACAACTGTCGATAAGAAAGACAAACAAGTCTGAATAGTGGACATTGCAATATCTGGAGACAGCAGAATAGAAGAGAAAGAACTGGAGAAAATTACAAAATATAAAGACTTGCAAATAGATGTAGAATGACTATGGCAAAAGAAAGCAAAGACACTACCAATAATTATAAGTGCCTTGGGTGCAATCCCAAAACATCTGGAGCACTACTTGAAGACCATTGGCATTGACAAAATCACCATGAATCAATTGTAAAAGGCAGCTTTACTTGGAACAGCTTACATCTTGTGACGAGACCTTTAACAGCATCAAACAACATCTGCCTATCCCAGGTCCTTAGGAAGGACTTGATAGGTGGATAAAAATGCCAAATCCAGTCTAAACATCTGTCTGATTGTGTGACCAACCGTAATAATAATAATAGAGTGGTGGAAATACCATCAAAGCAATTAACACCAGGGCAATTCCAGTCACTAGATATATACAGCTGGAATAGTGGACTGAAAGAAAAGAAAAGAAAAGCCCTGGATAGGAAGACCAGAAAAATAATGACAATGAATCATGCCCTTCATCCACACAGCGATGTTGACAGACTGTACTTACCAAGGAACATTGGTGGGCATGGAATGTTGCAAGCACACCAGACAGTCAAAGAAGAAAAAAGGGCATTGGGAGAATATCTGAAGGACAGTGAAGATGCACTGAGACTAGTACACCATGAAGGCTTACTGAATACTGAAGAGAACAAACTGGCCTATAAGAAAGACCAAATGAAGAATAGAAAAGAGACTTGGCAAGGCAAAGTATTTCATGGCCAGTACACAAAATACCTAGCAGGCAAGCAGACAACAACAAGACCTGGCAACGGCTGAGATCAGGAAAGTTGAAGAAAGAGACAGAGGGGCTAATTCTGGCTTCACAAGACAAAGCAAAGATAGTACCAATAGTAATAGGTGCCTTGGGTACAATTCCAAAACATCTGGAGCACCACTTGAAGACAACTGACATTGACAAAAATCACCATTCAGTCAATTGCAAAAGGCAGCTTTACTTGGAACAGCTTACATCCTGCGACAATACCTTTAATATTATTAAACAACAACGTCTGCCGATCCCCGATCCTTGGGAAGGACTTGATAGGTGGACAAAAATGCCAAATACAGTCTAAATATCTGGCTGACTGTGTGATCAACCATAATAATAATACAATAATATCTACCTGTGTACGTGAGCCAAAGCATACATCTGAATGATGTGGATTCAAACCCAGATGAGTGAATGTGGGTTCAGCATGTCTGAAGTTTGCCTGGCATATACTGTAGCTGATGTACTGGAATACATTGAAAGTAGGCTGGCTTCAGAACAAGACATTATTAGTAACTTTACTTTTGAAATGTATACAATAATTAAACTTAATCATTTGAACCCTCCCTAACTACTAATTGCATCTAATTAAGTCACCGGCTTTAGAAGTCAGCTTTCTTTCCTCTTGATAACATACAGATTTCTGTGTGAACTAAAGAGATTTTAAAAAAATTATTACAAGTTATGAAAATTATCCAAAACCCAGTGTGATTATTACAGTATATTTATTTTGCTAGCCATTTTCAGGAGAAAGGAAGCACTGCAATAATGTTATACATAGAACCAACTGATTTCAGAACGGATGAAGACTTTTCATGGGAATGTAACTGGATTGGTCCCTGGAAGATAACTGGTGCAGAAACCCTTTTTCTCCATGAGCTCTTTGGAAGGCAACTTCAGTTTAATATTTATGGATAGAAATGTTACAAGCAGACTTTGTCCTTAAATGTCTTTCCCACAAGCATGAGCTAATGTACTGAAATACAGACCATACCGTACTTATCAACACATAAGGCAATAATCTCTGAAAGAAGCACTTTCTTCTCTTTTCTATCTATCTCAAGTTAACCCCCTTCCCCCTCAATGAGATTTCATATGTATATTTAAAAAAAAAAAACTACACATCTATCTGTTTTCCAGAAATACTGAGATAAAAATGAGCTGGTCAAAGTTATACTCATTTTGAGTTTCAGAGATTTCTGTTAGAAATGCTTCATAAATGCATGAACAAATGCCTTAAATGGTTAGGTGTCATGACCACTGAAAGCAGAAGGCTTGATTAATGCTTGGTAGACGAAAGTATAGTTGGATGGTTTGGGCTCAATAAGTGCAGTTAGTTTATTGAGCGGCATCTGAGGAGAGGGGTAAGAAAAATCAGGATGGTTAGTGTGACTGCACAAGCCTTGCCCCTTTGTGTGTGTGTGTGAAGTTGTATGCTTGTAAGAAAAAGGGGCAGGGCTTCACTGCAGAGTTGCACCCACCACTTTGACTCATATGGCCTCACCTGTGGACGCTCCTGACAATGTGTTGTGTAAATTAGGGTAAACCTCACCTCATTTAGCACAGGGATCTGATAGTACTCCAAATCTTGCTGAATTACAACTTCCAGTGGCCCCAGCCAATATGACCTTGGTAAAGGATGCTGGAGGTTGTAGCTTAGCAGCATCTAAAGAGCAGGAGTGAGACACGGAGCAAATCACCATTAGTCTTAGCTTAGCCTCTTGCTCTCCATTGATTCTACCAGCGTTGACTTTATGCAGGTTTTATTTAAACAAAAACAAAAAATGGAACAGCACCCTCGCTATGTGCCCAGATGGTACCGTATATACTCACGAATAAACCAAGAATTTTAGGTTCCAAAATAGACTCCAAAAATTGGGTTTGGCTTATCTGCGAGTATATACGATGTCTTTCTTCTTCAGAAGTAATTCAATATACCCTAGCAAAAGGAAAAACAAAGGGGAATTAATCTCAGACAAGCTGCTGTAAGTGCTGTCTCCCCAAGGGTAATCAGGGAGGCCTTTTTAATAGGCTGGATTCAACCAAGCAGTCCATAATGTCATTGTTTAGTCTGGGTTTAGCATTTTTTTTAAATCCAGCCATTGTGGTATATAATATATGGTTAATGGCAAGACTTATATGTGAACCAGGCCACCATGACTTATTTAACAAACCATGTTAAACCCTCCTGTGGCTTAGCCCAATGTGTAAACCTGCCACAAAGTGTGTACAATGGGCTGCCTTGTGCTCTGAGAAATTTTTTAGATCCTTTGGCCTTGACCAAAAGAGCCACTTCAAAGGCCTAAAACATAGAACAAATGGTTTTGAAAGCTCCTCAGTTTCAAATGAGGTTTTCCAGGTGACAGCTAGACCTGGACTGCTCTTTGAGAACCCAGTGCAAAATGTGGTTTGACAATTGCAGGTTTGCCAAGTTAAGCCATGGCTTCATTCATCATGGTTTACTGAGGAAATCACAACTGAGTTCACACATCACTCTAAGTCATGAATCACAATACACAAACCACAGTTAAGTTCACATACTATGTTTCTTGTGAAGTTAAAAGCAAACTGCATTATGTTCTGTGAACCAGGCCCATTGTATTTTTTTATGTCTAGGCCAGTGTTGTCCAAACTTGGCCACTTTAAGATGAGTGGATTTCAACTCCCAGAATTCCCCAGCCAGCCATGCTGGCTGGGGAATTCTGGGAGTTGAAATCCACTCATCTTAAAGTGGCCAAGTTTGGACAACACTGGCTTCTTGGCTCTTTATTAAAATATATTTTAATAAAGAGCCAAGAAGCCAGTGTTGTCCAAACTTGGCCACTTTAAGATGAGTGGATTTCAACTCCCAGAATTCCCCAGCCAGCATGGCTGGCTGGGGAATGCTGGAAGTTGAAGTCCACTCATCTTAAAGTGGCCAAGTTTGGACAACACTGGCTTCTAGGCTCTTGATAAAAAGACATTTGAAAGTGTAGTGAAGTTTCACATGCTTCTATGAATTGCAAGCACCACAAACTATTCATCTAGAAAAATAACCTGTGTCCTTAAACCAGAGCTTAAAATGAAACAAAACAAAATCACATCCTTTAAGACCCAGTGTCATCAGAAGGTTTGGGTTATCACATCTGGGCTGCAAAAGTTCAGTTGACTGCCAGGTGGCAGCAAAGAGAAAAAGGTGACATATGTCTTAACTACCATCTGGTGGGCATCCAGATTTTTGCACTCTGGATCTGGTATGCCTGAAAAAGAAAGTTGTTTAATTTTAGTTTAAAAACAAATGCCACATTCATTACAAAAAAAAAAAATGCTTTGTTTAGGGATAAATGAAACGACCTCCTGGAGTCACTGTGAATCTTTCATGTCTGTACCCAAGTTCTGAATATAGCATTTATACACTTCACATAACCTAATTACTTTTTAAAATTTCAGTGAGTGGAGTTAACAGGCTTATTTTGAGTCATGCGTAAATGTGTATTTATGCTATTTACAATGGGAGTTGCATCAGTCTCTGCATTTTCATAATGATTTTATTTCTCTAATTCTATTTAGAGACATGAGGCTGAAGCAGGTGTTCAGCCCCCAGTATGGTTTTGTCACTCCACCAAAGACAGAAGAACTTCTGTAAAAGATGATGCTGTAAACCAGAGGAGTACTTTTCTCAGTAGGAAACTAGATCAGAGGTAACAATCCTGGTCCTATAAACCATGGAAACTGTGCCATTAGAAAACCTGAAGAACCAAGTTAGGGACAGATCAACATGGAGAAAATCTATCTTTGTGGTCACTAAGAGTCAACACCAACTTGAAGGCACATAATCAAACAAAGTGGTAGAGTTTGTTTTGCAATGCATATTTTGTCATTTGTCCCTCTTGTCTCCACACATCTATCCATTTTCCTAACATACCTAACTCTCCCTAGAGCAAAGTCAACAAAAGCACACTCTCGTGCACAGCCATGTTGGCTTGTTATGACAAATGTTGACTGAAACATGTGGAGAAGGAGAAAAAACAGGAACAACAACCTCTTGTTCTGAACAGTCTAAGACTTGAAATACAAAGATGGATACAATAATGCGATATCTTTTCAGATACAGATTGTGAGTCAATTAGAACCTTTGGGCCATTCAATTTTTTACCCGAACATCATTAGCCTTGCCTAGTTCAGTGGTATATTTTCTCCTGCAATGACCAACCTATCCACCACACAATAAAGACTGTGTATGTAAAGAAACAGAGAGATGGAAACATATTGCTTTATGTTCAGTGGAGATTTATTCCAGATAAATGGAAGCATATCATAGGATTGCAGCCTAAATGATTTCACAATCATCTCTTTCCGACCACATTTTTAAAAACAATATTTCTTTTAACAATGAGGGGTGGGAGTAGTAGAAAACAAGACTATTATCTTGTTAGGGCTGTGCAGTGCTTTGGATTTGATTTCAAAAAGGTGCTTTGGAGCAGATTTTGAATGTAGCACCTGCGTACAGCTTTTTGAAGCATCTGGGTCTGTTCCCAAAATCATGGCAGCTGCAAAGGACAGCCACATGATCCTGGAAAAAGATGCAGTTGCTGTAAGAAGCTGCATGTAGGTAACACATTTGCACTTCCCTGTGGCCCAAAGCTCTTTTTCTGAATTTTTTTCCAAAATGCTGCACAGCTCTAATGCACAGTCAGTGCAAATACTATATGCAAATTCTTCATTTTTGAAAAATAAGCACAAATTCAGTGTGCTCATTGGGGGTTCCCAGAATTTATGAATTTACAATTTAATTCATAGCTGCCTACTGCTTTCTCTTAGAGTATGTCCTCTGAATGATAAATGAATTGGATTCTCAGGATGGGATGAGCATAATGGCTTGCTAATTTAGTCTATTGTGAACCTCATATGTTTAATAATGTTCAGACTGGAACAGTATAGAAATCCCTGTAGACAAAACTTAAAACAAATGATATGCTTGAAAAAGCCTTAAGTTTTATCACAGCTCATGGCTGTCTTTCCTTCTTGGATTCCATTCTTCTCCTGCATCACTGACACTGTGGTTCTGTTCAAAAGAAAAAAGGGCAGGAAAGAAGTTGCCTCGTCCTATGGGGACAGGAGAAATTGCCTTATTGGCTGGGTTCACACATTGCCTTAAAGCCATAACATTTTGGATTAAGCTTAGTGCAACGCGTGAACGCAATAGCCAATATGGTTTGGAATGGTTTCTGATTCAGCATGCGCAAACCCAGAGAACAATAGCTTATTCAGCAAACTAAGATTAAACAAATCATAGCTTAGTGTGATGTGTGAACCCAGTCAGAATGTTGGTCTGTCAACTGTAATATTGTTTACTCTCATTTTTCTCAAACTGATATCCCTCAGACATGTTGAAAGTTGACTTCCATAATTTTCAGTAACTTTCCAAAATGATGATGATTCTGCTGTTCCTCCTAGGTAGTCCAGAGACTTAAATAAAATAGTCTGGATAATTTTTTCCAGCTATACCTAGAGATGCTTTGGGTTGCAAAGCATTTGCTGTATCATAGAACTATTGCACATCTCCTCATGCTTGTGTTCCTGACTTCAGCTGTCACTCCTTTTGCATATGTAAGGAAGAAGTATGAGGCTAAACTGTTCACACACTGAATTCAGTCAGACATTTCGAGACTACCAAGGAATGTGCAAATGTTTAAAAGCAGGACTAATCCCATGTTTGCTGATTAAAGAACATTGCAGATAATGGTGCTCCCAATTTAATTTGAAAAAGAAAACAAAAAGATTCTCTTGTCAAAGTATGTAATATTTTACTGATACTCCCTTTTTACATGGAAAATGGTCCCACATAATTACATTCATTACTAAGGCAAATTAATGGATTTATCTGAAAAAAAATGAATTTATTGCAGATTTTTCATTAATTTTAATCAGGATTGTATAAACCCTGTTGTGAGAACCAAGTCTTATCATGATAACTTTTAAGTTTTCATGCATTTTCCAGAACTGATTATTGAATTCTAACTTGGGGAGAGGGGAAAAAATGAAAACATAGAGTAACTGACTGACAAAGAAATTTGATTTATTAACACCCAGAACTATGACTCCCTTAGCAATACACCACAGCTCTTGGAGATTAGGTGTCAGGCCCCATAGCAACAATCTTCAGTTTTAAGCAAATAGATTTTGGATATCATAACCAAGTGATTTTTTTCCTCTTCCCAGTTAAAGTTGATGTGTGCATTTTTTTTTATTTTCTTAAAGCCAAAAACAACAAGTGAGCAATTAAAAAAAAAAAGCTGTTGAAAGTTCATGCCTCAATAACATCAAATGGAAAATTGCCAAGATTTTCGCAAATTTTAAAAATGTTACTTAAATTGATACTGCCTTTTTGGAAGCCATGAATTGTATCTTGTATTTTTATTTCTACCTAATGGATGTTTTGACATTCTCTTTGCCATCCAGTATTATTTCTCTAGCAACATCCAAAAAAATCCATAGGGTGAATTAGTGTTGCACTGAAATACAATGGTTCTGTTTTATTCCTTGCATGTTTATTAGCACATCCTTGACTAACTGAGCCAGAATAAATGTGAATAAATACACATTGGGTTTTTCCTCATAGGAAGAGTAATGTGCTACCTTCCCATCTTTGTTGGCATGAATTGTGCTACCACAAGAACCAAATCCTATTCTGCCTTAGGAGTAAGTCTGGTAATAGATGCTGTCCGTAGAGTTTCAGTGTGGGTTTCAAGTTAAAGAAAGCAATTGTAGATTCTCCTGGCTATGTTACTCCAAGTGTCACCTCCTAGCAGGAAAACCAACCACCAATCACTCTCCTTAATAAGATGTGGACTGGGACTGAGCAAGAAGGGGTGGTTGCCTTAAACTTATTAGCCACCTGACAACTGCTGGTGTGGCTTCTTTAGGGGCACTGTTGCCCTCTCTTGTCAAGGATATGCACTGATGGCCTTTGCTGTGCCTTCACAGCTGCTTCCATGTTCCTGCCCAAGCACCTGCCACAATCCAGTGCCTCAGTACCTGAACCAGCACCCACCTGCTCAGGGTCATTGTCTCCCAGAACCGCCTCAGGGGTCTGATTGTCTGCTGGGTCCTCTGGCTAATAGTCTGTCTGGGTTGCCTCCTCAGTTTCTGAGAAAATTCAAAAGAGACCATAACAAGTGTGTTCTGTAGCCTGGGCAGAAGACCCTTTCCTACATACTCTCAAGTTAAAACCACAAAAACAGTTGCGGGGTAAAGAAATAAGAGAGGATCAACATGGCCTAATCTCTGCCCACTTCACTGCTTGCCAATAGGCTTCCAAGTCCAATTCAAAGTTTTCTTTTGCTCTAATAAAACCTTATTTGCCCCCAAGATTCCTCAGGACTATCTTCTCCAACTGGAATCGGCTTGGCCTTTGCATGCCTGACCAGAGAGAAGGCTTAGGGTCCCATCCCTGTCAGGCAGGGGAGCATGGGTCTGAAAACAATCCTTCCAACCCCCATGCACTGGAACACCCTGCTTCTGGAGCTACAACTTGCATACTCCCTGCGGATATTCTGCAAGACATTTAAATGGGTTGCCTTATATTTCTGATTTATAACTTGCTGGCTTTTGGTTTTGATGTGATTGATTCCTCTGTTCTAATTTTATTATTATGTACTGGTCAGACCTGGAAGGTATTTTATATTATATTTTATAGAGGCTGCCCCACCCCAAATGATTCTGGGTGGCTTACATTTGAAAAGCAAGAACAATAAAAATTAAGAAATAAATCATAGATGTCCAGAAGTGGAAAACTATACCTTGCAACAAAAAACAACCTGCAAGGGCTCAGCAGCCCACCCTACCCCAAAGCCTGGGAGAACAGCTGGGTGTTCAGAGACTGTTGGACTATCATTAGGGTGGGAGCATTTGCAATCATTTTACATTTACATTTATTTGCAATCATAGGTTTTAGCAAAATTGATATAAAATTACAACAATCCATATGAGAGCCATATGGCTCCCATGGAGGGGGGTTGTGGCACTGGCAGGAGTGCTGTTCCTTCCAAATATTGTAAAGGAAGGAAGAAAGATGAAAACATGCTCCAAAGTATAAACTTCTGTATTGTCTTTGTTCACCTGGAGGCCAGTACAGTCATTCACATGAAGACTTTTCTCCTATGATTATCTGCTCATCTGTGCTGAATGTGGAAACGTTTTCAGGAAACTGGTTTCTTTTGAAAAATGTCCATGTGGGGCATGGGGCTTATCAGGAGCATTCCCATGATGAATCCTCCAGAGTTTTCGAATGCCTGAACAGGATTCCTGACTGAGTAAAAACGGCAACACTTTTAACTATCTCAGTAGCACATGACACGCTGACGTCCTCTCAGCTTCATGTTTTTGGCTCTGCCTGACAGCCTACCTCTAACAACATCAGTTTAGCTCTGTCTGGCAAAGCAGATTTACATCACATCATTTCCCTGGAACATTTACCAGGATTATGATGATTACTCATGGGGAGGAATCACAAGGCCTGAAGAGGTTGGGGGCGGGGGGATTGCCGTAGCGGCATCTCAGTGTTTATTCTGCCAAGAAGTGAGTCAGCTGGTGATGCCAGCTTGTCACGACACTGGAATGATCTTAGGGGGCCTGGGAATAATAACCCTTTGTAACTGCTGCTCAGGCTCTGGAATGTGCATTACACTGTTTATTTGTAACAGGAAACACTTTTTGGGGTCCTCCTATACTCCTGGATCTCCTGCTGAGAAATACATTTCAGAGAGGAAATCTTTAGCTGGTATTGCAGACATTTCAAAACTAAACCTCTTCACTAATTTCAAGAGAAGTTTGCTATAAGGATGTCATCTCTCTCTGCCAACTAATTATTTGGGGGTGCTTGTTCGTTTTGGTGCCTTCACATCAGTCTTGATGCCTGGCGAGTGCTTGAATAAAGCCATGCAGGTTTTCTGGCAATTTTTTTTTCCGAAGTAGTTTTCCATGGCCTCGCTGGGGCTGAGGGAGAGTGACTGACCCCAGGTTACCCAGCTGGCCTTGTACCTAAGGCAGGACTAGAGCTCATGGTCTCCCGGTTTCTAGCCCAATACCTTTAACCCCTGCACCAAACTGGCTCACATTTTTTAGTTTTATAGTCCAACTTTTCTTGGCTTCTGTCATCCTACTCACCTCTATCATTTCATCTGCCAGGAAAACTTGATCATCAGTTTTGGAATTCTGCAGTTACTTAACTGTAGCCCCAAAACACTACAAGAACTCCTCCAGGAAGATGGATCCTAAAATGGATTTCTGAATCAAATCTAGCTCCAGGATAAGCACAGCAACAGCACTTCATTAACTTGGCTCCAGGATTCCAGGCAAAACTCATGCAATTGTTCGTTCTATCCCCTCTCAGCATGTTTGAACCACACTCCTTTATGCAAACAGCATGCACGAGGTTAAAAATCCAACCATGTCTGGCACTTAGTTGCTCTCTTTGTGTACGTAGCTGAAAGAGGAATGACAAAACTGAGCATATGAAGTTTGGTAAATAATCAGTGACCTGATCTAAGGGAAGGGAAAGGGGTGGGGAGAGAAGATAGTAAGAAAGAGGTTTCTAAAGTGGAATGGATTCCTTTCTATGTTCTAATATCAAATCCTCACTTTCATTCTACTTGGATCTCTCAGAGGCAGGATCAAGTGGAGAAAGGTGATGGAGAAGTGGGAATCAATGTGGCCGGTTCATCCCTTTTCCGATGCCTTTTTTAAGGCATCTTCCCTTTTAAAATTTATTTTTGGGATACAACACCTTGATTCCCCTTCACACTGGTTTTTCATCATACTCCTCCACATGTGGGATGTTCTTTGTCCCCTTTGTCATCTCTTCCAGCTGTACAATTGTGTGACTGCTTGCATCTGCTTAGGTTTGTTTCTGGTAAGGTACAACAGTTTCCTGTTTCTTGCTTCTTCTGACAACTCAGCATCTAGCATCAGTTTTTCCTGTACAATCTAAGAAAGGTATGGGAAGCAGAGAAGGCAGGTTAATAGATCAGGGGCCCTATGCTCTTTTGCAAAATTAAGTCAAACCAAAGCAAGTATCAATGCTTCTGATATGGCTTCTTTCATTTTACTTATATTATTTAGAATATTTACTATATTGCCACTCATCTTAAACATGTAACTCTGGGCAACAAACAATCCTTACAAAAGCAAGATAGATAGATAGATAGATAGATAGATAGATAGATAGATAGATAGATAGACAGACAGACAGACAGACAGACAGACAGACAGACAGACAGATATGTGTGTGTATGTGTGTTTGTGTGTGTGTGTGTGTATT
>NW_006538690.1:16352-35067 GCF_000186305.1 Python bivittatus
ATCTATCTATCTATCTATCTATCTAAAAATCAAAATATCTAAATAGATATTTATTATTAAAATTATCTGCTGCCCATCTCCCCCGGAGGGTGGCTCTGGGTGGCTTACAATTAAAAACCAAGACAATAAAAACAATAAAAATATAATAACCCCCTATTAAATCACAAATAAGAAATCTATAAAAGCAATATACAAATCAAGAAGATGGGGGAAGCAGTATTAATCATCCCACAAGCCAGTTCCAGCAATGCAAGCCCCCACCAGGCCCCTAGGCCATCCAGCATAGCCATGTTTTTACACCTTTTCGGAAGGCCAGGAGAGCGGGGGCAGCTCACACTTCAGCTGGCAAGCTGTTCCACAGACCGAGGGCCATGACAGAGAAGGGTCTCTTCCTAGACCCCGCCAGCCAAAATTCCTTGACTGGCAGGGTCTGCAACATGCCCATTCTGCCAGACCGAGTGCGGCAGGCAGATATAACCAGGGGAAGGCAGCTCCTCAGCTAACCTGGTCCTGTGCCATGAAGGGCTTTAAAGGTGATAACCAACACCTTGAACTGGACCTGGAAGCGAACCGGCAACCAATGCAGCTTGTGTAACTGCATTGTGTTATATGTGTTGTCCTAGGGGCATTCAAGATTATCCACATCACTGCATTTTG
Source organism: Python bivittatus (assembly GCF_000186305.1). The sequence continues at coordinate 17,010 of NW_006538690.1, forward strand.
TGCCAGCTGTAGCTTCTGAATACTCTTCAAGGGTAGCCCCATGTAGAGTTCATTGCAGTAATCCAAATGGGAGATGATCAGGGCATGAGTGACCGTGTGGAGGGCCTCCTGATCCAGGAAGGGGCATAACTGATGCACAACACGAAGCTGCATGAAGGTCCTCCTAGCCACGACTGCCACGTGCTCTTCAAACAGGAGTCGTGAGTCTAGGAGGACCCCCAGATTATACACCAAGTCTGTCTGGTGTAGTGCACCCCCACCTAGAACCAGAGATGATATGCTCCTAGATCTTGAGGTTTCCCAGTATATATTGCTACCATCCATTCATTTGCATCAGCAAAGCAATCTTAATAGAGACTGATATGAACTATAGTTAACCAGCCTGGAGTCTTTGGAGGTAGGCAGTATTTAAATATATGTAATCAATAAATCAATCAATAGCTGCAGTGCATTCGAACTTTTAATTGTGAAGCCAATTGAAAGTCACTATTCAGAACATCAGGCTTCAGATGGGGACCAAATAGTCACATGGAAGAGATGAAAAACAACCTTGAAAATGCTAGAAGGTGAAAAAGATCCCCGCTTGGCAATATAACCACATCACTTACATTAAAGAAGGAAGGGTTGGAGTTTCTCACTGCCAGAGAAAGTGCAGCAGAATACTGTGGCCTGTGTTATCTACTAGTGCCACAGATAGGTCTATATGGTTTATATCACTTTGTAGGGCAGCAACTTGGACCTCCATTCCCAAGTGGGTTCGAGGCACATTTATGCCTCTTTATACTGGAATCTGAGTTTATGGGCAAGTGGCTAAATTCTGTCTTTGATTCTATGCTCAAAACAACGTTGCATCAAGGAGGAATATCAAAAAGCTTTCTTGAAAACTCCTGCAACTGGGTGTGGGGAAGGGAAGAAGAGCATTTCATTTCAAACTCAGTATTATTACCTGACCAAATTCATCAAGTGGGCAGTGTTTTATCATCCTGAGATACGTTTGGAGGAAATATATTATTTTTAATATATCTTCCCTAGCTTAGTGCTTTTCAGATGTGCTAGACTAGCATTCCCATGATCCTCAGTGTTCAAGGCTGATAGTACTTTTATCAAGGATGACTGATTATCTATGCCAGAAAAAGAATACGACCCTTTTGATTCTCTAGGAAAACAACTTAGTTGGAGTACAACTCCCACCATCTTCCTATGTGTACTGCTGGCTGGAGCTACTGAGAACTGAAGTCCAACATTTCTGGAGAGCATCAGATTACCTATCCCTGCTTCAGGATCTCCCAGGGGCTTTTGATACTATTGACTACCCTAGCATTGTTTTGAAGCATCTGATGACTACTTTGCTACAGATTCTACCATGCTTAAGGCAACTGCTATGTGAAAAATAGTGCTATCTATAAAACCATTCTATTTTCCCTCTGCCCTGACTTCAATGCAGACTGATTCCAAAGGGATGAGGGGCTGACTGGGGTGGGGGAAGAACTTTTGTAAATGGTGGATTCCAGTTTCACTTCTATACTTTTTTACTTGGAGCATCATGAAGGTATTGCCAGTTGCAATTTCTTGCCTTCTTAAAGGTCTTCTCACCTGTGAAATGGAGTTGCTCATTGCAAAACAGATGAGGAAACAAAACCTTTCCACTTTTGCAGGATATGATGACCCTCACAAATGGCTTTCCCCTGAGTTTCTGGTGAGAATTATGGCGGACTGACTTCTCTGCAGGAGCGGAGAGACACTACAGCCAAGAACGCCATCTGGAGTATGGATGCTGGCTGACAAAATCTCTCTCAATCAAAGAGAGATCGTGAGATAACCCACTTGCACTCCAGACAGCTGTTCCTCATAAGAAAACTGCAGAAACAGAAGTTTTTGCAGTTAGCTCGTGGGTTGAGTGGCCGGGAGTCCCAGAATTTGATGTGTTCACAACTGTGATGAAGCCTATAGGGACAATAAGCCCAGCCATCCTCATTTCTTAATCACTTTAGGAAATAATTAATCTACAGATAAAGAGAGATGCCCTTTGTGGCAAAGATAAGATTCCTTTCGGTGAGTTAAACCTTTTTTCACGATTACAACAATAAAAAGAGACTTTAAGGATTTAAAGATTCAATAATTTTTGCAGAAAAGTTTAAGAAAGAGAAGATTTAAGAAACTTTAAAATGGATAACGGGGACAGTTGCTTTTTAACTTTTTTATTTTTATTATTTTTATTTTTGATGAAAGTGCTTTGGCATAATTGAGCTAAACTAGTGAAGGAGACCAGACCTTTGTGGGAATGCTTTTTGTTTATTGTTAAAGAGTACTTCTAATTGGCAGATACCACATAATAAAAGATAAGGTAATGAACTAGACTGTGACGTTTTGTTGCTATGGTGATGTGGATTGTGAGGTGGCTTGAAGTTAAAGCGAGCCATTAGAGATGAAAGTGTTAAAGCCACAGAAAGTTAAAAGAGGGGAAAAAGGGGGGGAGGAAGCTTGCCTTTTTCTTTCTACTTGTTTGAGATACTTTCACTTTTGGATTATAACACCATAATGGCAACTACTAGAAAAGCAGCAAGAGAGAGCAGGAGGGGTTCGCTAGAGCAGTCTGCAGGGAAAGCAGTTATACCAGATTTGCTTCAGAAATTATTTGAACAAATGGACAATAAGAAGCTTTTGAAAAAAGAATGGATGAAAGATGTGCAAAGATGAAAAAGGAGATGAAAGAAGTTAAAACAGATGTAAAGTTCTATAAAGCAAGTATCTGGAGAGGTAAAACAAATTAATGATAAACTGGAAATTTTAAAGAGTAAGATAGAAGTTATAGATAGAGGACTGGAAACAGAATGAGATAATCTAGCTTTATTGGAACTGAAAGAGAAAGAATTTTGTTTGAGACTTAGAACTATTCTAGAGGTTTCTGATGAAGATATTAGAGAAAGGATTCTTAAAATCTTGGCAAATTTTCTGGATTGGGAAGAGGAAGATATGGAGACAGAAATTGATAATGTTTATAGAATAAATTCTAGGTTTGCCTGAACAAGAAATGTTCCAAGGGATGTTTTGATGCATTTTGTTAGGAAGAAGACAGGGGATCAAGTTCTGCAGCAATATTTTAATACAAGATTGAAAATTGATAATATAGATATAATAGTTTTAAAATAAATTCCTACATTAAAAAAGAATATGCCTTTTTGGCTGAAAAATTAAAATAGAAAAAGATCCCATTTTGATAGGTGTGATTTTTACTTTTAAACATCAGAGATTTAGATTGAATTCTATTCAGAAGGTGAGAGAATTTTTAGAAAAATGTAAACAAGAATTGGAGAAGATGCAAATGGAGACCTCAGAAGAGACTACACAAAAATCACAACAAATGCAACAGGAACTGGAAAAGGATGATACTTCTATGGGTATTGACTTTTCTACATTTTTGGCCTGATTATGGATTACAAATGTTTAACATGGAATATAAATGGAACAAATGCTCCTCAAAAGAGAAAAAAATCATTATTTGAAAAAATTAAAACAAGACATTATTTGCTTACAAGAGACTCATATCAGAAAAAAGGATACAAAATATTTGACTTATAAAATTTTAGGTGAAGAATTTATTTAAGCAGTTATCAAAAAGAGAAATGGAGTTGGTTTGTATATTAATCTCCAACTAAAACTAGAACTTGTATTGACTGATGAACATGGTACATTTGTTGGGGTGGAAGTTAATTTACATGGGGTTTAGACTATGGTGTTGCCCCAAATCTATGCCCTAAGTAGGGATAAAATAATGTTCTACAAACAACTTATGGAGAGATTAATAGATTTTTCTTATGAAAGTTGGCGTTTGATGGGGGATTGGAATGGGGTGATTTCCCCACAACTAGACAGAACTTCTGAGAAAAATATTAAAATTAGTCAAGGTAAATTATCAAAAGATTTTTTTTTTAATTTGATGGATAACTGGATAACTTCAGGTTGGTTGGTATACGGAGCCAGAAAAATGGCAGCTCAAGAGAATATACTTATTTTTTCAGAAAGACATAGATCCTTTTCAAGAATAAATATGATTTGCATTTCAAAGGATTTGGCTACTAAAGTTTCTAAAGTAGAGATCTTACCAAAGACTTTTTCAGATCATAACCCTGTAAGTTTGGTTTATAAAAGAAAATTTAGCTCTTTTAGATGGAGATTAAATGAAGTGTTGTTACAGAAAGAAGCAATTGTTGAGGACTGTAAAAAGAAATTAAAATAATGTTTTGAAACTAATTTAAATAACGACACTGATTTGAGAATGGTTTGGGATGTAAGTAAAGCTTTTATTAGAGGCTATTTGATACAACATAATTCTGAACTTAAGAAGAAGAGGCAAGAGAAAACAAAATATTACACAAAGAGTTGCTTTGTGTGAGATGGGCAGTCATGTAAATATGACAACTAAATAAAATAAATAAATTTTGGATGAGGTATAAAGAAAAGATGAAGAATTAAAGAACCCCCCAGGGAACATAAGTATCTCTCAACAAATTAAGATTTTACAGGAACAGTTATCTATGTCAACAATAAGAGAAATGGAAATAAAAATGATGTAAAACAACAACAACAAAAATTGAATTTGCGAACAAACTAGGGAAATGGTTGGCATATAAACTGTGAAAAGAAAGATAAAAGAAAATGATATTGAAACTTCAAGAGGGAGATATTGTATTAACGAACAATGTGGCTATACAAAAAACATTTTATCAGTGTTATTCTAATTTGTATAAAGGACATGATATTTCATTAGAGAAAATAGATAAATATCTTAGAAAACAAAATTTACCAAGGATTACAGAAGAACAACGACAAATTATGAATGGCCCTATAACAATAAGGGAAATTTTGGAAGCTATTAAAAAGAATAAACCAGGAAAGGTGCCTGGACCAGATGAATTATCGAGTTTGTACTACAAGCGCTTTGAGGATGAACTTTTACAACCTTTAAAAAACACGATGGATTCTATTTTACAGGGAGGAAAGAGGCCAGAGACTGGAAAGAGGCCAACATAACATTAATACCTAAAGAGGGACAAGATTTGACTTTAACAAGAAACTACAGACCAATATCATTACTGAATTATGATTATAAATTGTTTATACGGTATTTCAGAAGATTTTAAAGACTAATGTACAATTGAAACCAGAGGCTTTTCTTTTGGGACTAATGAACAGACAGCTGGAAAAAAGTCATGGAACTTTGTTTTTATACATGACAACTGCACCAAGATTATTATATGCTCAAAGGTGGAAAGGTTCGGCACTACCCACCATGGAGGAATGGTTTCTGAAGATGATGGAACTCACAGAGATGGCTAAATTGACTTCCTTAATTAAAGAAAATACAATATTTACATTTATTACTGACTGGAAACCCCTTATAGACTTTTTGCATGAAGCAGAAAAAAAATGAATTTATGATTTGTGGTTTGGATAATTAGAAAAAAAAAAAGGTAATAGAAAAAGAGAGCTTTTCTTTTTGTAACCACAGAGTAAGAGATAATTTGTAATCATACTTGTGTTTGCTGCAAAGAAATTGGAAGCTGTTTCTGTCCCTCTCTTTTCATCTTTTCTTTTTTGGACTTTTCTTCTCTTTCTTCTCTTTTTCTTTTCTTTCTTTCTTTACTTTACATTAGTTCCTGTTAGTTTTTATCTTCTTTTCAAAATTTTTATTAAAAATGTTATATGAGCAAATGGTTGTCCCCTGATTCAGGCCAGCATTTAGTGATCAGTTTTCTCCTTGGTAGGATGATGTCAGACGTTCAGGGTGTGTGTGTGGGTGTGTGCGTGCACGTGCGTGCATGTATGTGTATGGTTGTAAGTTTGACATTAACAAGATTAGCAGAAGACTAAAAAAACACCATGCAGTTCAGTCAATATGCAAATTAAATTTATCACAGATATTCTCTCTCTTCTTGTGCCCAGGGGTCGTGTGTGGGTTAATCCAATTCTCACAGCTCTATTTTGAATAGGGCACCATTTAGTTGGTAAAAATATCCCCTGTCTTGTCATCTTATTCTTCTTGGTCACAGAATTGTTTGGCTACACAATAAAGTTGTCTCATTATATATACTCCAGCTGTGTTTTGCACTTTCAGTGTGATGTTTGCCAACTGTAAACCCGGAGATATTTTTTTCCTTAATAACAGCAATGTTGGTAAAATGTTTCATCGGTAGTGAAAAGAAAAAACAAAACCCTAGCAAAAATGAGGGAAAGCATGGAAGAGTTTAAAGTGAAGGCAAAAGAAGAAACATAAATACAATTAAATGGTTATGAACTCCAGATGATGCAGTTATACTAAAGTGATAATTCAGTTTATGGGGATATTCTGGAGGTCCTCCAAACCATTTAAATATAACTGCTTTCATTAAACATTACCAGGTACTGCATCAACTGGATTGCAGCTAGCTTAAGGATGGATTGTAGCTCCAGCCCAGCCTCAGAGATGTAAACAAATGTGCTATCATTCTTCAAGCAACTGTTGACTTACTGATATAGTGATGGTACAGAAATTGGCAACAGAGGCAGAAGTCCCGTCTTGTTTCTCCGACAATGGACCAATACAATTCCACTCTCCGTCCTGGTGGTTGTGCTAAATGGGGCGTTGTATGAATGGTGCGGAGTGCCCCTTCAAGCTGACAAAGCAAATGCATGTGGTCCTCTGTTTCTCTCTCAGCCTCTCTAAACAGAAAGAGGTCTTCAGCCACGGGAATGCTGCAAGAGTTTCCTCCTGTACTGCTCATAGCATAGCCCTAAAGAAAGCGGAAGTAGAGGCTCTTCTGCTGAGTTACTGTTTTTAACTAGCAAGCACTGCCGTGCTGGCACCTGTGCGGAATGATGTCTTTTATGTAATGCCTAATAGATAGCTGTAAAATATAGAAGTTCTAATAACAATAGGGGCGTGTGTTACAAAACCATAATGCCATTGGTGCATACGGAGGAGCGATTGCCCTACCTGGTATCTTTTCTGAGCAGGCTCTCCTAACCTGGTGTCCTCCAGAAGGCTTGGACACAAGCCTCAGCCTCCTTGGTGGGATGATGAAGGCTATAGATTAAATCATCTGGAGAGGAACAGACTGGGAAAGGTTATTTTACAAGCTGGGAGATATTTGGTGTAAAACTAGGATTGTAGGACAACATGCAGTGACTGAAGTCTTGGGTAGTGGCCAAATAGTAATTATTAATAGGACAGAAGTGAATTGATTAAATAGTTGTCATAAAGAAAGTAAAGTTTATTGCCTAAATCAACTGTATTTCATAAATTGAATTACATTTAAGTGCAACTTTAATTTTTGTTCTGGTCCCATTCATTTCTTAGTCCTGGCCTGGAATTTCTATTGGAGGTCCTGTGGACCTTAGTCCAAAATAGGATGCTTACCAATATACCGTCTTGAAAGATGACATTTCACATGTGGCCAACAACAGAAAGTCTCTGAATATGTGAACATTTGAACTATGTTGAATGAGGTTCTCAGGGTAACACTGAAATAGTTTTCACAATTGGCAACACAAACTTTATCACTATGAAGACACATTCAAAAACCATTTCTGTATAGGATTTTAATGTTGTATGTTCATTATGTGGAAATTAGGAGTGATACAGAAAAAAGCATTCAGCTTAAGCAACAATTTGCTGAGTGACTTAGAGTACTCCTAACATGTCAAAATCAGTCAGGACTTTGTTGGTTCTTGAACACCCCGCTCCCTCAAAATCGTAACTGTATCATGCAATAGTTGTATAATATTTTATTACAGCCAATCATTTGGCACGTTGTTTTGTGGTATGTAGGTTGATCCCAATACATTTCCGCTATGACACCCCCTTTAGAAAATGCAATACTCTCAATCTGTGTTGTTCATAGTTTTATAACTTCTATCACACAACAGTATAAAGGAAAAACATTTTTTTCCCTCAACTATGAAGAACCGGGTTGCCATTTTTGATATTCTTTAATTCTGAAGTATCTTCCTTTTTTAATTTAGGCACAACATCCAAAACCAATTTCCAAACAGATGCTACATCGAAAATTAATATAAGTTGTTATGATTCCTGCTGTTTCTGTTTCACTTCTTTTCTAATAACTCTTAGTACGGAAACTGCTTTTCTTTTTTCTGCTCCTTGTTTTCAATTGATGTGTGGCTCACTGTCAATAAGTTTCAAGGAACTTTTTTATTTGATTGTTTTCTGAGTGTTCACCTAACATTCGTAGTAGTAGAGGAATGAGGATGTTATTACATCCTAGTTTACCACTTTCGTTCCATATTTTCTCAACATAATCTCTTTTATGGCCAATGGAAACACTTTTATACTGGGAACTTCTAGTTGTTTCCCCCTGCCCTTCAGACATTTTTTTTTCCTCTTAGATTTCTTGTACTTCTTCAGATCTTGAGATTTCCCCAAGCCTACCAACAGAGACAAGGAGGTAAGCATTAGTACTGATAGAAGTTTTGTATCCTTTATGATCTGTACTAATGAAAATTTGTTCTGTCATTCTGAGGAAAGCAGCGAGATCTGGGGGACATCACTGCGCATGACCTATGACTGACTGATTAAATTTCTCAGAGAGAAGCTAACAAAATCAACATCCTTAATGCAATTCAGTTAGTTCAGCTCATTTCCTATTTAAGAAAGCAGATTAACCACGTATTGTGGACATTTGAGCTCTCTGCAGATTTTATTTATTCGTTGGATTATAAAATATGGAGCCTGAGTTTCAGCTGATATAAGTAGTGTCTTCCAACAATAAAACAAATACAAAATATAACACACAGCAACAAAAGCAATACAATTAAAATCAAATTAAAATTAAAATAGAGAATGTATTTATTTTTATTTATTGATCATTTTTGTATAGCTGCTCATCTCACAAGAGAGTGACTCTGGGTGGCATACAACACTCAATTAAAAAGTGCCAATAAATATATATAAAAAATCATTAAAACTATAAAAACTATTAAAAACACACAAAACAGGAGAGGATGATGTTAAGCATAGTAAAGGAGCCATTGCAACATCTCCCCTGTTCCCTGGGACCCCCAGGCTTGATCACTTCTGGGGGAAGAAGATTCCACAAGGCAGGTGCCATGGCAGAGAAGGCCTGCCTCCTGGGACCCACCAAGTGTAATTCCCTGACAAGCGGGACCCACAGCGTGTCTCCCTTGCCAGACCTGATGGGGCAGGCAGATGCAATCACGGAGAGGTGGTCCCTCAAATAACCTGGTCCCATGCCATGATGGGCTTTAAAGGTCAAAAACAGCACCTTGAATTGGACTCGGAAGCAAACTGGCAACCAATGCAGCTCGCAGAGCAGAGGTGTAATGTGTATCCTTCTAGGGGCACACATAACTACCCACATTGCTGCATTTTGCACCAGCTGAAGCTTCTGGATACTCTTCAAGGGCAGACTCATGTACAGCACATTACAGAAGTCCAATTGGGAGATGACTAGGGCATGAGTGACTTGTGAGCAGAGCCCCCCCCCCCATCCAGGAACGGATGCAACTGGTGCACAACCTGAAGCTGTACAAAAGCCCTCCTAGCCACGACTACCACCTGCTGTTCAAGCAGGAGTCATGAGTCCAGGAGGACATCCAGATTCCGTACTGGATCTGTCTGAGGCAGCACCAAAGATGGCATAGTTCTAGAACTGGAAGGCCCCCACACCCAAAGGTACTCTGTCTTGCCAGGGTTCAGCTGAAGCCTGTTGTTCCCCATCCAGACCCTCACAGCCCCCAGGCACCAGGATAAGACATTCACAGCATCACTTAATTCACCTGGAGCAGAGATGTATAATTGGGTATCATCAGCATACTGATGATACCTCACCCCATGGCAATGGATGAGCTCAACTAGCAGCCTCATGTACATGTTAAACAAGAGAGGGGAGAATACCAAACCCTGCAGCACCCCACTTAGTAGGGGCAAGGGTGAGTTCTCTCCTGCCCCAACTACCCCAACTGGTATTGGTCCTGGAGAAAGGAGGTGAACTAGCACAACACCATGCCACCCACCCCCAATCCTCTGAACCAATCTAGAAGGATACCATAGTTGATGGTATTGAAAGCTGGAGAGAAGTCAAGTAGGGCAAGGGCACAGCCCCCATCCCACTCTTGCCAGAGATCATCCAAAAGTGAGACCAAGGCTGTTTCAGTCCCATACCCAGGTCTGAATCCTGACTGGAAAAGGTCCAGATAATCCACTTCTTCCAAAGTCCTCTGAAGCTGCTGTACAACCATCTTCTTAATCACCTCTCCCAAAAAGGGAAAGTTAGATACTGGATGAAAATGGTCCAGTATCCAGTATACTGAATTTAAATGACTTCAACAGTTAAAAGCTTGGCAAATAAGAGAGGTGTTTTTGCCATTTATGAAATATTGGGAGGCTAGGGCCCCTGAGGATGGCATTTCCTAGCCTGGGGGCTACATGGGAGAAAGCTTCTCCCACATCAAGGAAGGCCAAATTTCTAACCACAGGGGCATTTTTCAGTGGCTTCTCCTGCTTCTCTAAATAACCAGGTAGTTTCATATCAGAAAAGGCAGTCCCTTCAAGAACCAGGACCAAAGCCAAATGGCAATTTACTTCCAATGTATTAGACTCTGTTAATAAGAAAAATAGAATTACAATCAGTAAGATCGGCACATACATTCCACTGTATTTGATGTAGGACAGCCAGAATGAGTAACAGTTTTGTTCCCCAGGCCATTAGACTTTTGAATGCTCACTAAATGTTTACTTTGTTCTTTATAGAATGCCAAATGCAGTCTGCTGCCAAATGGATAAAAGAATGTACATTTTATAGTAACCATGGTATTTTTAATTGTATTTAGTGTCTGATTGAAAATGTGAGTCAATTGCGATGGAATTTCATTTTATTATGCACTTGGTATAGTGTATAGTGTATAGTGGAATGACAATAAAGCTAATTCTATTCTATTCTATTCTATTCTATTCGCACATGTACATCTATTATATTTATTTGTTGTATTTTTATACCTGCCACAATTCCTGACAACTCCTGGTGACTTATACAGTGAAATCAAAATAGATATACACAGATAAAAAGGGGGGTGGGTTCAAATAAAATACAAAATAGTGACAATGTCATCCTACAAATGCCCTCTGGAACAACTTATGCTTAAGTAGTTTCTTGAAGGCCAACAGGGAAGCTGCTAGCCTAACTCATGATGGAGGCCCTTCCAAAGGGCAGGGGCCATGACTGAGAAACTGTGGGTCCTTGGGTCCTACCTTCTTCACCACCCGGGTTTGGGGAACCACCAACAGGTTTCACTGGGGTGTACAGACTGGATGGCTAAGATATCCCCTTCTACCCAATGGAGGTAGTCCTGAAGCCATATGGGATTTTATAGGTTAAAATCATCACTTTGAATTGTATCTATGAACTTATTGGTAGACAATGGAGAGACCATATGATGTTGTACACAAGAACATATTCAGAAATTGCATTTGTTTAGAAAAACTGAAATGTGTGCAGAATCCAAGTTAGCTGAATTTTTGTGTCTCTGGGCCCCCGTCAGCCAAAATTGTGGCAAATTGAGATACAAAGGATTGTGGCATAGATTCAGGTGGGGAGAATGAACATGAATTAGAATGAAAGAGATAGGAACTCTGCTAGAAAAATGTCACTTGTTTACTTGCCAGTGAATATCCATCCATCCATTCTGGGGAAGCCCATGGGAAGACAGGAAGTGAATGATTTGAAATCTGTAGTACTTCCCTGTTACTTTCTGGACATTATTTAGGCTGCTGTGGCTTTAAGTTATAAAACACAAGGATTTCACTTGTTTCAAAAATGCCATTTTCATGTGTTTACCATCCCATAATGGCATTCAATAATCCTAGTCAGAAGACTAGGGGAGTCCAGAGATAACTTTAAAGAAAGAATGCAACAGCAATTATGTAAACATCAACTTAGCTGTGAAAGAGAGGAAAGCGTGAGAAAGATACTCAAGACTGCCCCACTATGATTCTGTTTGGTACAAAGGGGGTGGGGAGGAAAGAAAGTAAACCTTCTGGAATGAGAAATGGTTTGTGATGTGCCGAATGTGATCTTAGAAGATACCTGTTCCCATTCTGAATGTTTATTTCCAAAAAAATGACTGACCAACCTAAGGTGGGGATCAGTATGTTCTGTGAGGAAAAAAAAAAAAAATCAACATTCTCAGTCACACATTGATTGGGTAGCAGTTTCTCTCTCTCTCTGTCTCTTTCTCTGTCTCTCTCATCCATTCATCCATCCATCCTGGAAAACCCAGGAAGTTCCAGAATATCAGAACGGAATGTTATGCATATATGGTTTTTCATTGAGGGAATAGGAGGGCAGGGTCCCCTTCTTGCTACTGTTTCTCACAGACCTGAGCTCTTTAATCATCTTTTTCAACCTCTTTTATGATATTTTTCTCCTATATCTGCATATGCCGGAAGGATTCTTGTACATTAATCCAGTTGATTTCTACTTTCAGTGCAGAAATTATTAACAGCTCTTATTTTTTTCTTCATTTTCAGTCATGGTCTTTTTTGTTCATTTTGATTGCCATTTGGTATGTTTTTCTCCTTTCCTCATGTTTTCCTTTCCTCCTCTGCCATGCCTGATTTGATTGTGAGCCAGCAAATAAGGCCGTATCATTTTTTATTTTTAATGCAGCACCCCATACCATCATCTCAATGACTAAATGAAAATAAGGACAGTAATAGCTAATGGAGTAACATTTGCAGATAACATTGAAAAAGACATGGGTATTAGTTACAATTCTTCATAAAAGACACATGCACAGACAGACACACACTTGGTTTTTTTTTTTTAACTTGCATATTTCTTGAAGGGAGAATCCAACTAATCAATCCCAGCTGCAATATAAATATAAAATATTTTTCACAGGCTTTATTAGATGTGTTTCCTGTTAAAGTGTGGGAACAATGTTGGTGGGGGGTGAGGAGAGAGATCCTTGGTGAACATAAGCTATAAATCATGAACACTTGCACTCTATTTACATTGGAAAATAAACCTAGCTGTCAATGAGCAGGAGTAGTGAAGCATGATAAAAGAATTATGAACAGTTCTATTTTGATATACATTAAGGTTTTAAAATGATGGGTATTCTAAAGATCTGGGTTCTCTTTTCTCAAGGTGGGTATGCGGTTAACCTTAAGCATGGTGCTTTTGAAAAAAACTCTTTTGGAAGTATCAGAGCATTGGCTTTGATGCCTGTGGCTTTGTAAGTTGGTTAGTAACTGGTAATACAAATAATATGTGAGTACAGTCTTGAAAGGAATCAACCAGAGCATGATGGGTTCAATATTCACAATTTCTTGCCATCCCAGAGAGATTGGCATTCCAGTGGTACATTTGTCCACACTTTCATGGAGTCCACATCCAACTAGAATGATGAGGTTTAAAATAGGACACACCGGGAGAATCCTATCCTTATGTAATATGTTGGTAAGACCTCATATCACAATAGCCTCATTTGGTGAGCTTCCTCACCTCCGTTCCCTGATTTGCGATGGTGCTATTCCATGGGATTAATAGTTTTTGTTCAATTGTACAAATGTTGTAGTCTAGGGATGCATGGCAGTTTTCAAAAGTGTGTCAACAACAACAGCAACAATTAAAAAAAATAAAATTGTTTTATGCTTTTCAGGTCAGAATCGTTCACTGTTTTTCCTTGATTTAAGGAACACAGCCTTGAACTATGTCTTTTGTGATCACCTTGACTAAAGTGAGAACAACAGTACCCAAAACACTAGCCCATGTGGTGTTTCCCAAGCATCTGGGATATCTCAAACTCCTTTGTCACAGAAATAGATGTGGGAAAATAAATGGGGGAGGCTTCCCCCAACAATGACTCTAATCCTGCAACATCAGAAGGTATCATTTATACATGAATATTTAATATGTAAATATTTTAATGTGTTTTGCCTAGTATTAATACATAGTTAATACATAATACATTTGGGGCAGCAATTTTTCCAACAAATGTAACAAGACTAAATGTGAAACCTTTTGCATGTTTACTCAGAATATTTCTCTCCACCTGCAATTTTTTATTTCTAGTCCTCTCTTCTCTGTCTCACCCAGATAGCATTCTAGTTGCACTGAAATCCCACTGCTTTCAGTAGGAAATACATGTCACTCACTTAGCCTGGATTCTACATAATTTATGTTTAAAAAAGAAAGCTGTTCCCCAGAGAACAGTAAAATATTTTCCCAACAACTGAGCAACCACTATGGCCAGTCCCCACCAAGAGTGAGAAAGATTTCTAAGTTCAGGAGAGTGGCACTGACACAGGCACTCATTTACTGCCGCCACCCTTACATGGTTGGTAGCAAATAGAAGAAATACAGGTCTTGCCAAATGAGGAAATCTGAAGATCTTATAAGCTTACATCTTTTTGCGATCTCTGGGATGGCCTAAAAAAGTATTACTCTGAGAAAGATGTTGGGCTCTAGAAATCAAGCTATGAACATCCCTAGGAACTAAAATATTTCCATTCCTTGTCTAATATATATAATGTATAAACTTATATAAACATTATAAACTATATAAATATGATAAATAAATAAAATAAATAAATAAATAAAAATTTGCAGCATAAACCATAGTCAAAGTGTAGAAAATCTTCCTCCAACCAGGCTTGAGTCCTAGTCTGTTCATGGACACGTCTATGTATTTTCTTGGCAACAATATGGGAATTGTTTGCCATTGCCTTCTTCCTGGATATTTTTTCAGCTTCCAATCTAGCCTGCAATCTCAGGTTGCTTTTAGCTGACTTTTCTGGCTAAATCCTGATAGGATTTGTTTCTGCCAATGAATGGATTTGGTTTTGTTTGTTTTGTGGGGAAAGGCTAGTTCTGGATAGTTTCACTGTGGCTAAGAATGCTGTTCAGACCCAGCCATTGTGAATTGTCAGCCATGATTTGTTGTATGAACTCTACCAAGTATGGGGTAATCAGTGAACCATATTTAACCATAGTTTAGCAGAAATAAATCCAGCCAATATGCTCAAACCGGAAATGCTTAATTATTCTTATCAGACAAATTCTTATTGTACAATGGAAGTGTCAGAGGTAGAAATCAAAATAGATGACCAAATATATGAGCCAGCTTCAGGATCCAGTGAATGACCTTTCAGGATCTTTTAACTCAAACAGATAATAAAAGATTGCATTGCCCTGTGCTAACTATCTGTCTTGTTCATTCCTCGCAGAATACTTGATAAGTAGAGTGAATGACAGGTAGAAACAGTACAAAGAACATATAGAATGTCTCTTTGGTTTGGTCTATTTAATTTAATTTAATTTGTCTTCAGGTTTAAAATTAATTTGAGCTTGAATGATGAATCCCAAAGATTAGCACCAATAAGGTTGTAATACTCAGTACTGGTGAATGATAACCAAGAGGTGATGTCCTTGTGACCTATATGTATTTGTGTAAAGCTTTCTTGTACTTCCAGCTCAGCATTTTCCCCCATTCTCTTTTAAAATAGAAACTATTTAACTGATTCCATTTTGACTACAACTATTTAACAAACATTAAATGTACTCTGCAAAACTACTACATTTCTTCTAAACTATATATTTAGCCTTCCTTTCATGTATGCAAAAAGACTGTTGATTTTATGATTAACAATAAATCACAATACATAGGGTTATATTTCAACTGGAGAGAAAAGTGTTTTATGTATTGTCCTGCATGAGGAAAAATTGTTTATTTATGCTCTTATCCCTCCCTCTCCTGTACATATACTGCCTTTCAAGTTCTAAAGGAGTAAATCCAGAAGGACAGGACATTAGGACAGTAGCTGTCAGATTCCTCATGGCAAGCTAGACTGAAACCAGTTCAACAGGTACAGAGGAATCCAAGGAACTTCTGATAAGGTCATTTTATTAGAAGAGCTAAGAAGCCATCACAAAAGAATTCCGGTGACTGCAGTGTATGAAAAACAAGTCTTACTTATAGTGAAATCATCGTTCAGATTCTTGTGTCTCTTTCTCCTGTCAAAGCTATGCCAGAGTCTGGATAGCATTCTTTGGGGCAGGAGACCCAATTTCTACCCCTCCTCCTTGTTTTGGTAACAGCCAGATCTGATAGAAGGTTGTTTTCCTCTGACCATGTGAGAATCAACTCAACATATCTTATCCAAGATTTTGCCGCGCATATGGCAACAAATGTAAAATCTTTTGACCTGAAACAATTGTGACGCTAAGCTATGTGAAATGCAAAGCACCCTTTCCTGCAATTCTTTGAATTGCTACCTTGTTTTACAAAATAATCTGAAAATATTTCTGGTAATCTTTCTCTGTGAAGTGGTTCTTATGTTTGAGTCGATAAATCAACAGCACCTTTATTTCATATGGAGTTTTTACATATCTGGTACTCAGCTCCCCTTTGCTCTGGAACAGTTTGAAAATGTTTAGGGTAAAATTAAATGTCCCAATGAGTGAGAGTTAACTGGTACCAATGTTACATTCTTTAATGTACTGTATTTCAGTGAGAGCAAATGTCTCTGCCACTATTATAAAGCAGCATTTTTATGAAATCAAAAGTCCTTGCCACCTATCAAACGCTTCCATGTGAAATCTAAAACCTCTGCCACTGTTATGAATAGTATATGTTAAATGACTTAACAAATCTGTGTCTCTGAACCAAAGAGCCTAAAGACCACCCAGGCTACTCCTGTACCTTCTGATCAGCAGCACCTCTACTTTTAGGCTTATTGGCCACGCCTTTCTGATTCCATCCACCAGTCAGAAGGGGTAAGGCAGCTTTAGCAAAGACTGCATCTGGGAAGCATCATCCTTGTTCTCCCTGAGGGCTGTGCTCACTGCACAATGCCACCACAAGCTGCTTACGTCACCATTCTAACCTGGAGCTTTTGAGATACTCGTTCTTCCTATCAGGTGGAGCATGAGTCTGGTTAAAAGAGTCTGTGTAATTCAGAAGTATGGTAACCCTACAAAACCAGACCAAAATAACAACGCTGTGAAAATTATTTGCAGCATTGAACCAATCTAAGCCATATTAAAAGGCCAACTTTAAAATGTTAGCGTAGATGACAAAGATATCCAGTTGAATACCAGGTGTTGTAGATTTGAATTCAACAGGAACTGAAATGAAGATATGCTCCTGAACGTAAGCAAAGTGCTTAACAGAATACTAAATAATTAAGTAGTAGAATACCCCATTAAAAAAACCCAAAACCCCATAATAGAGCTGTCGGATGCAGAGCATGGGTTTAGTCCAGCTGTCAATGAACCTACATTGCTAGCAGACATACATTGTATCTGAAATAAAAGCAAGGTTTATTGAGAAATACAAAAAAACCCAGAAAAGTCTCGCTTCTATTTAAACTACAGCTTGAAGAGAGGGGAGAAAGAAAGGAAGTTCCCTTTTACCTCCTAAACACAAAGAGCCAGATGAGAAACACCACAGGAGCAGTCTGTGAAGACCTTTCCTCTCCTTAGGGGCCAAATGGGCTCATAAGTGCAAAGAGATGATGAAATCTCCATCACCTTTCAAGACTATCAGAGAAAAAGGAAGGAAACAGAGAACTTTGAAAGGCAGGACACTAGATAAGGCATTGAATGAAACTGCAATTCCTTTAGATCTTCAACCTTTAACATTATGGCTTAAGCCTGCCTTCTCCAAATTTGGGTCTTTCAGAGTGTTGAGAAGGACTGCAGCTCCCAGAATATCCAGCGACTTCAGCCTTTGACCACCTTAGCTGGAATTTCTGGGCTCTGCAGACAGGATGAATCTAGAGGACTGTCAAAGAAGGCTGTCTTGAGAACAGCCCTGTGAGCTTCTAAGAGTTCATTGCATTAGGTTCTAGCAGGTTGTAACCCACTTTGCTTATAATCAATATAATTAATCACCTTTTAAATCTGTTTAAAACTTAAGTCCTATTTAAATTTAGGAATTTAAAATTTAAGTCCTGTTTAAGTCCTATCAAGGCAAACATTCATGTACAGTGGGGCAAAAAAGTATTTAGTCAGCCACCAATTGTGCAAGTTCTCCCACT
>NW_006538691.1:4144-14231 GCF_000186305.1 Python bivittatus
CTGTGCCATATGATCCGGTAGCTTGGCAGCTATGATGCCTGATAAAACTTTCCATGTTGTGGGGAGGCAGATTATTGGCCAGTAGTTGGTTGGTGCTGTTCCCTTGTGGGGATCTTTCATGATCAGCACTGTCCTTGCTTGTGTTAGCCAATCTGGGTGGGAGCCTGCTGCTAGCAGTTGGTTCATCTGTGCTGCTGGCATTCATGCACTGCTGTTAGTTTCTTTAGCCAGTAGGTGTGGATCATGTCCAGGACAGTTGCTGTCCAGCACTTCACATTTCTGACACACTGTTGGATGTCTGCTACTGTGATCGTGACTGGTTCCTGTTCTGGGGGATTGCTGTGGTCTGCTCTCAAGGCCTGCAGCCACTTTGCACTGGCATTATGTGCCTTCTCTTTCTCCCATATGTTCTTCCAATACTGTTCAGTTTCTGCTGTTGGTGGCTCTGCTGTTACTGTGTTGTTGCACTGCAGTCAGGAGTACACCTTGGGTGGTTCTTTGGAGAACCGGACATTTATCTTCTTGGTCTCTGCTTCTCTAGTGTATTTCTTTAACCTGGTAGCCAGTGCTGTGAGCCCTTCTTTAGGAATCTTTAGGGCTTCAAGTGGAGTCAGGCCCTTGTATTTTTTCAGTAGCTGAGTCTTATCTTTAATCTCCACACCATTCTGTAGTTCCACCAGTTGACTAATGTCTCTCCGAGTTACCTTGATCTTAGCCTCCAACCTCATTTTCTGGGGGGGGGGGGGGGGTACTGCTGTTCTTCTTGATCATGCAGCCAAGCATCTCCAGGAATACAGTGGCTATAGTGTATATCAGTGTGGTAGTAGGGATTGTCATGAGGGCTCTATTGGCATCTTCTAGCATACTATCTGTTGGTACTTCTCCACTGAGCCTTGGTAATTGGTCACCCACTACAGCAAACATTACAAAACTTGCCAAGTTTCCAGCAATAGCTATGGCTTTTGGTTTTTACCCTTTTCATTATTAATTGCTTTAGGTTTGTTTCTTTCTGCATTTTAAAAATTCGTACCTGTATTTTGTTGGTCTGGGAGGACAAATAAATAAAAAAGAATGGTATATTAGATGGGCATTAACAACTCTCAGTTCTGCTATATCTGTCTTCTACCTTACCACACACACATGTACATGATCCTTTTGAGCACTTGCTTTTATAAAACCTAAAATATCTTGGAAAGGGAAAAGGAAGCATAGAGGAATATTAAATTTAGTGATCAACAGTCCCATTCTTGAATCAGAATCATCCTTTTAAATGGGACATTATTGATCAATCCAGTCATAGTCTTTTGGTCAAAGGGTAGTATCACAGGCACAGGGCCTCTCACCCTTGATCTGGTAACACTGGAGATGACCAAATCAAGAATGGGAAAGGTGGGGAGTGCATTAGGTCAAACTGCACGCAGTAAAGGTTGCAGGGCAAAGGTCTGCCATATTGAAAGGGCAAAAATACACTAGCCTATACACATTATGGGCTGGGCCATATTTATTGTGAATTGAGATGGTACTTCATATGTATATTCATATTCACAATTTCAAAGCAGATCATTAAAACTTTTCATATTTTTATAGAGCCAGTTCATAAACAGAAAATGAGCACATATCATTAACCCAGTCATTGCACTGCTTTTCTGACATTGGACAGGAACCTCCTTTTCATTTTGTTTTGTTGCTGCAACCCATGATCAATAATCCTTAATTCTTCTTATGATAATCAGTTCAAAAATGTGGTTATATAGCTGTAGTCATTTTTGTAACCTCATACTGACACCCTGATTGAGGTCAAAATTGGGGCAAACAGGGCCAAGCCAAATCACATATTTTCAACATATTGAATTTGCAAGCCAACCCTTTTATATTATTTTTCTGAGGTATTTTAAGATGAATTTATGACCTTGGTTCTCACCTAAGGCTAAGTGGCAGCCTTATTGTCCCTGGACTGCTTTATTGATTAATTGGTAAACTGAAAAAGTATGTGTTCTGATCTAAATTTACTGGCATGTGGTGTTTCCCACTTCATTTATGATGGGCCAATAAACAAACAAACAAACAAATAAATAAAAGACAGTAAAAACAACAATATCCACCAGCTAATTAAGCTGTCAGGCAGGGATGAGACAAAATCTGAAAGATGGCAGGTATGACATTAATGCATATACAAAAGCAGCATGGCTTTGATTGCGGTAACATGCTCGTGATATTGCAGATTTTGACACACACACCCATGGACACCACTGTATAGAAGTCCTGAACCTGACTTGGCTAATATGACTTAGAATGTGATATAGAAATAGCAAAGATTTTTCACTTGTATAAAATATAGAAAATAAGATGCAGAATACATCTTATAAACCATTATGATACTTTAAATAAATAGTTCATAAGCCTGATCAATAAAATTGATGAACCATTTTCATTCAGTAATTCTTTGTGTGTGACTTTATGACTACCCCCAAAATGTTACTTGCATGTTGTGGTAGGCATCTTTAGCTTTGGACAATTATGAAACAAGTATTAGATATGAACAAAGCTAGAAAAAAGAATAGTTTAGTGAATATGCTAGATAAATGGGAACAAAATAGCAAAGTATAGAAGTGATGAACATAGAATTTGTCATGAAATATTTATAATCCAAGGTTAATAACTGTCAGGGAAAAAGAAAAAGAAAAATGTACAAGTAGCAGAATATTGTACATGAAACAAATTATTAAAATACTAGGGCCGATGAGGGTTCAGGTGAAGTACCCACACAAAGTTCTTTTGTGAAGCAGTGTGGTTTTCTTCCTTCTAAGAGGAAAGAAAAAATGTCTGCATTGCTTCCTTCAGAGTGCTTGAATAACCTCTTCTGTTAAACCTCACATTGTAAGTAAGATCAAAAAAGCAAAAGCAACTTAAACTATCATTTAGGTATCTTTAATGTTAGTCTGGAGTAAATACAGAATCTTGAAAACTGGCGTAGGAATTTCCTGGCCTCAGTTATATTAAGTTAAGGCACTTTGAAATACATTCTCCCACTTTCCTCAGTACATAGACTAGGTTTCCTTTTCGGACTAAATGTTCAATTGATACACCTTTCACTTTCCTAATCTGTCATATATTCTGGCATTGTAATACCCCCAAAATGTTTCAGTGCAGATAATGCACATAGATAGAACATTCCTTTGACATTCCAGTCATCCAACATCTGGAAATGTGGAAAGAAGTTCCTGTATGTGTGCAATCCTATGCAGAAGACTCTTCTACTTTTTTTGCAAATGATAAAAAATATGAGATGACATGCAGGGACATCCATGTTGGGGTAAAAAATGTCAAGATGCCAAATGTGATTACACAAAGTCCCATACTTTTTAAATATATATCACAAGCATCACACCCATCATCTTGACTTTTTTTTATCCCCCCTGGAGATACTTCTGGGGACATGAAATACTTTGTTGAGACAGATTGTTTTCTTTTTTAACCTTGATAAAAAGAACTATTATACCTATAGGTGATGAAATTTGTCATGGAGGCAAACCTAAGTTACCTTGCACAAGTCTACAAAATACCAAATATCAGACAATAAAATTGGAGCTGAGCTAGGATGAATCCCCAAAATTTAACAGCTTCCACAAAGCAATTTTGATCTCTTTGTTCCTCACACTATAGATGAATGGATTCAGTATTGGTGGAATTATGATATAGATCACAGCAAATACTATATCAAGATTAGAGGAAATTTTAGTCGGAGGCCTTTCGTAGGCCAGAATTAAGCTGAAAATAAAAATGGAAACAACTATGAGGTGAGGAAGACAAGTAGAAAATGCTTTTTTAGAAACATGCTTTGAAGGGATTCTAAGAACTGTCATGAGAATTTCTCTGTAACTTTCAAGGATGAAGATAAAACATATTAGGCCAATGCAACAACCTAGTACAAGGAATCCAACCTCAACTAGATATAAATCAGAGCATGAAAGTTTTAGTAATTGTGGGATTTCACAGAAGAACTGATTGATATAATTGGAGCAAAAGCTAAGGCTAAATGTTCCCAAGGTGTGTAAAGTTGCATAAAGTATGCCACTAACCCATGCACTGATTGCCATCTGAACACAGGCTCTTTTGTGCATAATTCTTTCATACTGGAGTGGATTGCAGATGGCCACATAGCGATCGTATGCCATTACTGTTAGGAGGGCAAGATCTGATCCTGCAAAAAACACATAGAAGAACACTTGAGCAACACATCCAGAATAAGAAATTGACCTGTTGCTCAAGAGAGAATTAGCCATAGATTTGGGAACTGTAACAGAGATGGAACCAAGATCCAACATAGCCAAATTCATTAGGAAAAAATACATGGGTGTGTGCAGATGGTAATCAAGGACCACTGCAAAAATAATTGAAAGATTTCCTGACATTGCCACCAAGTACACCACTAGGAACATAAAGAAGTGCGTGATCTGTAATTCTCGGATCTCTGAGAATGTCAAGAGGAGAAATTCAGCTGTGGAGGTGTGATTAAGCATGTCTTGAGGCTCAGCTGTGTGCTACCTGTTGAAGTAACAGAAAATAAGAATGTTTCATCCACAGATCATGATTAAAATTAATCAAAATTAATTTACTTAAAACTGTCCTCATTTCCATATTCAGTGGGAATGGAAACATTTTTTGTAATCTCTTTAAAAGAGATTTTTGCAGTTATGTTTATTTTACTCATTTAATTTTCTGATTTATTTAGCCTACTGCTATACTTTCATCAATGTAAGTATAAGCTGCATGTATGACATCCCCTTTACTGAAAATGAGAATGTAAGAAAATTCTGGGCTTACTGCTGTACTCTACTGAAAACCTGGGGAAAAAGGTTCCTTCAGGAGGAATGCAAAGAAGATTATTGGCAAAGACAAAGATATAAGCCTTTACATTAATATTGCAGGAGAAAGAAACATAATTAAGGGGGGTGAGGTGGGAAACAGCAGTAGAAAACTACTATCTGTAGAGAAGACTAATATCTGTAGCTGCTACAAATTTACAAAGAAAGAAGAAAAGAAACAGTGAGGTCCTCAACTATTTGAATCTTTATTTCAAACTAGTTTCTAAATAATTATGTATAAAAATTATGTATATGTCTGCATTTGTATAAAAATGTATATGACATTGCCCAAATTAGCCTCCCACCAGTTCTTGGCTCCAATTATTTATCTGCTTCTTACTTATCATAAAAGGACATCTGTGAGAAACATCTAAAGTAAACTTCATTGGCCCTTAAAATGAAAACATAGAGACAGGAAGCATGACAGTTATGGAGGAAAATAATTAAAGGACATATAAAGGTGAATCTGACACAGTTCATTATAAAATTAAAACTCAAATGGATCTTTCTCACCCCATAGTTTCTCAGTCATCCTGGGAGAAACTAGGAAAATGTTATTGCTTACAAAGATATGTGGCTGAACTGTCTTCTATAATGCTATTTATGTGTACATAAAATGGTAGAATTTGGGTTGTGTGTGTGTGTGTGTGTGTGCATGTCTTGTAACTAGCTTTTTCTTCTTTGATTTCATGGCCAAAGTTTTGTACACCAAAGATCTCAGGTTCATTCCCTAGTGATGGCCAAAAAAGATTATTGTCTGGGAGAGTCAATGTTAGTTCAGACTAAATTTAAAGGATGTTGACACCATCATACTGCATGAGCATTTTCTAAAGTTTAATATATAGAACTGAAGTTGTGAATAACCATCAAGCCACAATAAACAAAATGCAAGATTCAAATATATGCTCATTGCTGAAGGACAACAGCACAACCTTATCTGCTGGGTCATACCACTGAAAATCATT
Organism: Python bivittatus; assembly: GCF_000186305.1. The sequence goes on from NW_006538691.1 coordinate 9,975, forward strand.
TAGATCCCATGATTCATTTGCTAGAAACAGCCATACACGGACTATGTTGTCACAGCCCAAATGAAAGGATGGACTGCAACACATACTATTTTTTCCCCCATGGGTACCAAGTTCTCCATTATGAAATAAAATGTATGCTCTAACATTTACAGAGCAATAGAACTTTTTCATGGTTATAATCTATTTTCCACCTGAAACCACTAGGCAAAGTTTGCACTGAATGCAGAGGAATCTTACCACTGAAAATGGATAAAATTCAGTTAACAACGTACTGGTAAAGTAGACTGTTAGACAGAGAATTGTATGATGAAGAAAAAATAAGTAGTTCTGGGAATCATCAAATGCTTTATCTCCAATAGAAGAGAATAGAAAGTATTTCTACATGTGTTAAGTATTAAATAAAACTTCAGATATGTTTATGCTGAATTCCAAGACCAAAGCAATAGGACAGTTTAAAGGCAAGAAGATTTGGCTTCTGCATTCTTTAGAGGTTCTATGATGAATAAAATAGTTCAGTGTAATGGTCACATTGATTGACCCTTTTATTCATAACAGAGATGAAGATAGATAATGATGTGTTTTGCTGTAGTACCAATATTTCTGTTTGGTTTGTGTGAGGGTAATGCTAAAATATATATCCATCAAAATTAAGAAAATAAACAAACACATATTCACACATTCCTATCCTCTAATATATTTCATAATTATGTGTTTTTTTAAGCAGAAACATCACTCACCAAGATATTTGGAATCCTTTGTAAACTTTTTTCAATGTAGTATTCATTTTTACTTCTGGTTGCTTTTTAATTACTTGCATAATTTATCTAGGTTACTTTTCTTTGAGAGAGCCAGTTTGATATAGTGCTTAAGATACCAGGCTAGAAACCAGGAGACTTTGGTCCAGTCACTCTCCCTAGCCCTAGGAAGAAGGGAATGGCAAACTATTTCTGAAAAACCTTGCCAAGAAAACTGCAGGGGCTTGTCCAGGCAATCATGAGGAGTCAACACTGGTTTGAAAGCACAAAGATATACTGTAGATAGATACACAAACAGATTGTATAGCACTCTTCTTTTGAGTGCTATTTAAAAAGTTGTATGCATAAAGTTAGCAATGTAAACTTTGTTGCCATGATCCCTAGAGCCCAGCACACAATAATTAAAATGAAATATTTTTCCCTTGTGCAGGAAAATTAGTTCTCATGCAGGCTGTTTCTACAGACAAAAAGAAAGAATATACAGGTGTAATTTCCCATTATTGTTATTATTTATATCAGATGTATTTGATTATATTAAGGTTTCATGGGCAAAGAATTTCAGAGAAGATATAAAGATAGGAAATATTAGTATAAGAAACAACAACAATGGACTGGAATTATTTGTTTTCATTCTTAGATTTCTATCACAATTTTCCACTCAAAGCAGTTTTGATAAAGAATCTTCCTTCAGAGTGACTGGCCAATCATTCGCTGAACTTCCATAGCTAATAGTAAACTCAGTTGTGGGTTTCCCTAATCCAATTCCTTAACCTAAACATCACACAGGCTATGTGGCCAGAATGTGAGGTGGTACTGTACATATGATAAAGAACTTCCAGAGCCAGTAATGGAGCAAAGAAGGACATAGGCCATTTATGGGTTCACTAGTCTTCCAAGGAACTTCCTAGTCAAGCTCAATTTATTCTCAGTTTTTTAGGGGGAAAAAAGAAAAACAGGTAATAAGATTCAAATAGATGCACATCTTTAAAAGATGACTGGGATTGAAAATGTGAAGATATTCCAATTCTGAAATCCTACTGAAAGACAAGAGAGGTGACTCAGATTACTTTCTTCTTGGTCTAGTTGAAGCTAGAATGAGGAGTGATCTCAATGGATCAATGTCTATTACAATAGAATCTAAGTAGGATGACCACTCTTCAAGTCCAGCTATGTTACTTCATTATGAAGGGGGATTTTTCCTGGGAGGGATGAGCAAAGAATGTCATGAGTATACACCAAAAGTGTATAATTCCAGCAGGGTCACCCAAGACATGAAGACAACCCAGCTGCCCAGCTAAGGTAAGCAAGCAGCTACATCAGACAGCAGCAATATAGGAAGATTCTGGAGGTGGATGGCCACTTTACTGACAACAGTAAACGCACACTCTCATATAGTGTAGGAGAAGGCAATGGCAAATCACTCCTGTATTCTTCCCAGAGAACTACATGGATAGACAATATAAAATTATTGACAATATAGTGCCTGGTTGATTGACACTCAACATACTACTGAGGAAGAGCTGAGGGTCTTTGGAATATTAATTTTGTTTATGACGTGGCTAGATTAAGGCAGTAGGTATGACTAGTTGCTGATGTTGCCATGCAAGAAAAGAAAACCCGGAAGTCAGAATGACAGTGGGAATTTGAAGTGTATGAAGCATGAACATAGGAAAGTTCAACATGTGAAAGATGAAATGAATTGACTACACACTGACATCTTATGAGGATTTTGAAGTGGTAAATAGTTTCTGCCTTTAGGATTGACTATTGACAAGAAAGGAACCAGCAGTCAAGAAATATATCACAAGCTAGCACCTGGTAGAATATCAATGATGGCCTTGAGAAAGATATCCAGTTACCGTGATGTACTGTAGCTATACCTGCAAGGATTAGAATCAAGCACAAAATGGTTTTCCCTGTAACACTCTATGGAAGTGAAAGTTGGACTTTGATAAAGCAGGAGAAAAATAACTTTAATCCTTCTGAAATTGGTATTGGAGAAGACTCTTGGAAATATCATGGATAGTCAAGCAAACAAATAATTGAATCGTGGAACAAATGAATCCAGAGTTCTCACTCGGCACAAATGACCAGGCTCAAATTTTCATATTTTGAAGACATAATGTAAAGACATGCTCTCTTGAAAAGTCTATAATTCTGGGAAAGGTAGAAGAAAGAGAAGAACACAACCAGGAGCTATGGATGGTTTCAGTTACAATGGTGATGGGTGCAGTGCTGGAAGATTGGAAGGATCAGGTAGGGGAGAGTTTATCCTGGGGAAAATCTATCTACATGGTTCTAGGAGCCAACACCAACTTGACTGCAGATAATCAGTTGGTAATGAGGGTGACCAAGATAACATGCATTTAGGGGATGCTTTTCTTGTATGATTGTGGTGGCTAAACCTTTAGGATTTCAAGGATCTGTAATCTTGGAGATTTTCCCACAATTTATGCGGAGGCCTCAGCTTTTACATTTTGCTACTCATTTAAGCAAAATATGAACTGATTTGGTCATCCAGCAAGGACAGAGATGAAGGCTTTAAAAAAAATGAGAAAGAAAAGTGATCTGTTTTATTAAAATATGCACAATATCACCATAGATGTTCTATGTTATGGTGTGATTGTTGCTGCTGTTGTTGTTATTATACCATCTATAAAGCCCTCCAGTGTATGAGGCTGTGTTATTTGTGGAACCACCTTTCTCCAATTGGTCCTGCCTGGCCCATTAGATCCAGCAGGGTCGACAAGCTTCAGGTCCTGTCTAATAAGCAGTGCCATCTGCTCAGGACTCAGGAAGGACTCAGGAAGCAGCTCTCTGTCACAGCACCTACCCTTTGGAAAATCATACCCCCCCCCCAAAAAAAAAATCATTTGGCACTGACCCTGCTGGTATTTTTATAAGTCCTTGAGGTCCTGAATGTTGCCTTGGACATGAAATCTGGAGATGGGTGAGCCTGTTGATGTGATTTTTCTTTTTTTTTAACACAACTGAGATAGTGTAGATTGAGTTAGATTGTCCTCAGGTGCCATTATGTTGTTATTATTAATATTATTATTGGTGGTGATTGGTTTTAATGCTATGCTTCTTACCCTGAGTCATAACTGGATATAGGTGGCTAAATAAATAAATAAGTATTAGAGTGATTTTCTTCACAAAGTAATCTACAACAGAGAGGAACTGCATTACATTGTCTCAAATCCTAGTTATCCCACTGTTTACTCTTTATTCACCTTGGAATTTATCATTTGACCTACTGTTCAAAAGTAAACAATGCTCAAAAGGTTTGGGTAAAATATATCTCTTGATTCCTTACTTAAAATAAGATAGAGCAGGAGCTAAGTATAATTCCTATGCACTGTAACTGGCTATAGAGAGCCAGTCTAGTGTAGTGGTTAAGGCACCAGGCTAGAAACCAGGAGACTGTGATTTCTAGTCCTTCCTTAGGTACAAAGCCAGCTGGGTGACCTTGGGCCAGTCACTCTCCCTCAGCCCTAGGAAG
>NW_006538692.1:0-10521 GCF_000186305.1 Python bivittatus
TCAACCTTGGCAACTTTAAGATGTGTGGACTTCAACTCCCAGGATTCCCCAGCCAGCATGACTGGCTGGGAATCCTGGGAGTTGGTCCACACATCTTGAAGTTGCCAAGGTTGAGAAATACTGCAGTAATATGATCCTGTACAACAATGCAGTGTTTTAGGAGCTTGTATTCTGTCTGGGACCATTTTAAACCTATTGAACTGCCCCCATTTAGTGAATGTAAAAGGACCTGAATTGCAAGTAAGAATATTATTTCAGAGAAGAGGGTTAAACAACAGTTGAATATTGTGCCACCTGTTATTCACTCTTCCTTTTCTCAGGAATTAAAATTAAAAAAGTTCCTACACCAGATTAAACAGATTGAAATTCATTTTGGGTTTGACACTGGTTAATTCTGAAATATTTAGGAATAATTTAGTAGCATAAAAATAACTTCCCAAAAGAACTATAGGAGATGAGGACAACATATAGAAGTGCCAGTTTGGTATAGTGGTGAAGGCAGCAGACTAGAAACTGGGAGATTGTGAGTTCTAGTTCTGCCTTGGCCAAGAAGCCAGCTGGGTGACCTTGGGCCAGCCCCTCTCTCTCAGCCCTGGGAAGGAGGCAATGGCCAGCCACTTCTGAAAAACCTTGCCCAGAAAACTGCAGGGACCGGTCCAGGCAGTTGCCAAGAGTCAAGATTAACTTGAATGCAAAAAAAAAAAAAAAGAAAAAAAAAAAAGAAAAAAAAAAAAGAAAAAAAAAAAAGAAAAAAAAAAAAGAAAAAAAAAAAAGAAAAAAAAAAAAGAAAAAAAAAAAAGAAAAAAAAAAAAGAAAAAAAAAAAAGAAAAAAAAAAAAGAAAAAAAAAAAAGAAAAAAAAAAAAGAAAAAAAAAAAAGAAAAAAAAAAAAGAAAAAAAAAGAAGAAGTACAAATTGGGAAAAAAATGTAGATTTTTCTGATAAACTTTGGTAAAAACATATACAGATATTTGTGCTATATAAAAATATTTTGTCATAGGTAGGTAGTTGGTTCTTAGCTTTATACAGGAAATATAAATGCTGTGAAAGCCTTTATTTTAAATGTTTTGTAAGACTATAACCTTGAACTGATTTAATTTGTAAGCTAGTTACTTACAAATTAAGATACTTTTTCATAATTGACCAAAAGTCATATGGTCATCTAAAATGTTTTTAACTGGCTGAGAACCCTCCTGATTCTTAGAGATATTTTTGTATGTTCTTGAAAAGAAATAATAACATGCATTATGTATGAAATGTCATATATAAAAAAAATTGTCCTGAATTATTTTAAAAATGGACGATCACATAAAGAGCAATGACATTTTAAAAGGAAAATACCTTAGTACTGTAGATTTTATATTTATGTTATAGATGAAAGAACAGGAAAAAAAGCCATTTTGTTAAGAGTGTTTTCATGTGGAAGCTTTAAAGGAATTAGATGTCTCTTGGCATCCTTGTCTGTTAAGAGTCACAGATAAAGCAGGAAATAGATATTTGCAATGGAAATTATAAAAATCAAAAGCTACTTTGAACCCCACCTGTGCATTTAGTTCTGGATCCAGTAGAACTAATTTTAGGATTACACTCTCTGGAGAAATTTAAAACTTCCTCTTCCCCTAAAGACCTATATTTACAGATTTTTATTATTTTTTTTACTATAATTGCATTGGGTTTTTTTCCTCCAGAAACTATCTGGGTCACTAGTGAGACTTCTTGGAACTCCCACCGTTAATCACAGAACATTCAGATTGGGAAAACTTACAGAACTGGAGAATTCTTCAGATGCTGAGGTGAATCATTATGCAATTTCATTCAACATTATTATTATTCATCTTCCTTTGCAACTTGATGGAATAATTGAATAAATGAGAGAATAGAACAGCTGTGAGTGACAGATGATGGAATTAAGTGCTTGGAATCAGACGCATGCATCTTTTAGGCAAGAACTTATTAATTTATGGCAAGAAGAATTCTGATGAATTTCCATTCAAAGCAACCGGTGTTGCAGAAAAAAAACCCTTTCAGCAGTGACCAAAAAGAATCATTGTATTGATCATCTGTTTGCTCACTGTTTCCTCCTTACCTTGCCAGTGGTTTTGAGCGGATTCTCAGTTTCAAAAGTAGAGAATTTAGCCAAATGAGTATATAACAAAAACGTTTATTTTGAATGTACTTTCCAAGGCTCATTGCTAGTGAAATAGTTTTCAAAACACAATAGCAAAATTGCCTTTGGATTCTTGTTTGTTTCTTTTGGGTGTTTGAAAGTTTGATGGATTCTTGTTTGTTGTACAACCCTGTTAATATTGATTTATTCAGTAATTCATAGTTAAACAAACCATGGATTAATGTGATGCATGAGCCCAGTCATTGCGTAAACTTCCTTTGTCTCCTATGATACTATGGGCTGCATGCTAACGACGACTAACAAATGGGTAATTTAATTCTAATTAAAGTCTACAAGAAGCCATTAATTTATTCCTGTTTTTTTTTCCCCTTGCATGATTGTCACAATTCCTGTAATACAAGAAAAGTGAAGGCAATTATGCTTGGCTGTCTTCAAAGAGTAAAGAAGAAGATAGGCTGCATTTAGGAAACAAAGCTATGTGCGTAGGTAGGCTGCTGCTAGCTTATTTATCTGTAGTATTTATTACCAGCCAAAGGATTCTGGGCATTGTATAAAAAAGTAAGTGTATTTCATGCTTTCAGATCCCAGTTCTGACTTCAATCCTTGATATTTTAGTAGGAAGGGGACTGTTTTGTATTTGAGGATTTGTTTACTTTATCTGTCCAGGAGCAAACTAATGAAGTGGGTTACGGTTAACCCCATGATCAGGGACTCCCAGTTTGGGGGCTGGTGACACCATTGGGAATTTTGAAATTGCATCATGGCGGTGTTACCCAATAGCTGCCACGGTTCTCAAAAGCAAAAATGCAAAGTAGGGAAGATTCTCACCCACACCGTAGAATACTCCATACAGCCTCCCAGCTTGCTTTTCCTGTAGTTCTCAGCAAATAGGCATATTTCCAAACAAAGCAGCCAATTATTTTTATTTTATAGGAATGTTATGGTCCCCAGAGGCATGTTTTGAAATACGGATGATGCTAGAAGCTGGTGCTTTCCTTTGCAACATCCCCATTTCTTACTTAATGTTGTTTACAATTATTTTTTAATTAAACGTCCTGTAGAGCGCAGAGCCTGGCGGGTGCAAACGGAATTGTCTGCAGACACATGGGTGCTCATAAGCCCTGCCGTGGGGACGTTAGCAGTAAGCTTTATGACAGAGAAAGACTTTGAACAAATGTCACCTTGCTCTGGGCCTGTGCTCTATATCATATTGACTATCAACTGGGAATGGCGAGATTTATGGTCATAAAGAGCAAATAGAACATATAAGGAGGTCTCCGTTTGATCCATTGCAATGCAGTAATGGGATAATTTATGGGATGGGCAGGAATGTCTGCAGGGGAAAGGTCTATGGATGCTGCTCCAAAGTCAAGATGCTGTTAAGCGATTGGCTAAGGATTAATATATTTAAATAGCGCCATCAGCATGTACAATATTTCACAGATGATGAGGATAAATTAGAGGCATCCTTGTGGAGGATTAAAAAAAAGTCAAGCTGGCAGTGATAGCTGCATGTTCCTCACCCTTTTATACCTCTTGACTCTTCAAATCTGCATGAAGCTCACATAATTCAGGCATTTTTGACATTTCAGTAGTCATAAATGCTACTTGACAAATCCCAGGATCTCTTTTGGGCCAGGAATTTCCCATGGATTGATTTATAGAAGTGCCTGTTTGTGTTGTAGAGTCCAGTGCAACAGAGGCAGAAGTTTTTCAGGATAATTTTTTTTTTTAAAGGGGCAAATGAAAAGCTGTGTTGATGTTACACCTTGTCTGAAGCAATTATGGGTTGTGGGCTTTATACTTGAACTGTGGCATTTGAGGGAGGAAGTGGAAGAGCAGCTGTTGGTGAAGCAGCTTCTCTGAAGAAGGAGCTATGGAGAAGATAAAATCTTTCTTGCCAGAATGTTTTATTGCAATGCCAGCAGTAATTCAGAAGAGCTCATCACGGCCTATAAAATGTTGAAAGTCTTGTTAGGCCCTGAAGAATATCTGTCGAGACACATAGTGGGTCATGAATTTCATTCTGTGGATGTTTTAAACTCCTCTATTTTATGTCTAGAATCAGAGTTAGAAGCGTGTACGGGAAAAATTCAAAATGTTGTATGTTTTAAATTCAGAGCTGATACCTTTCCAAAAGCATTAGTAAATGCACTGGTTGTGAGTGGCGGCCTGCAAGCATCACAGCTGGCCAGCTGCCAAGCCAGATAGGGTGACCTAGAATCCACATCTTCATGGTACACACACACACACACACACACACGCATGATTAATCCCATTTCCCAGACCTTGAAAGCAAAGCTTGGACTTTCCAGGAAAAAGAGAAGTCCAGGAAAATTGAAGAGATGCTTCAGATGCTTCTAATCATTTCTGCTTAGAACCTTTTGTGATTTGGAATGGTAATTTGAAGTCCTGCTCTAATCTCTTTACAGTGGTGTTTTTCAAACTTGGCAACTTTAAGATGGGTGGGCTTCGACTCCCAGATTTCCCCAGCTAGCATGTCGATGTCCACCCATCTTAAAGTTGCCAAGTTTGAAAAACGTTTCTTTATAGCAGGTTCTTTTTTATTTGTTGCAGACTCATATCATGCCCGTAGTGTTGTATTTTCTTTTGCAATCACCTTTTGAAACTGCAGTTTTGATTTGAACAGCTTTGTACGTACTTCCCTGTATAGGGAAAGCTGGCATTTTAATATCTCAAGCTAAGAAGAGTGACTACAGGTTTTTAAAGTTTTAATAAAGTTTGATTTTGCTTATCTTCTATGAGTTTGGCCTAGCTCCCAAGGAAGGGCTAAAACCCATAGACACATGTCTCAACGCTATCTATGTCAGGAAATGGCACTGTAGAAATGTCATTATATTATTTTTACCTTTTAATGACCAGAAAGTTAGCACAGGAGGTGAGAGCCCGCTCTTTCACGCATGCTGAGGTTAAAGGGGAACATTGGTGGCAGCAGCAGAAATAATGAAGTCACTGCTGAGAAGTAGGAATCAGAACCAGATCCAGAGGACTTCTTGGAGAAGAGTTTTGAGACCTCTAGCCTTGTACCATACAAGTTTACTTGCTGATTCTGTTACACAATAAATCCATATTTTGTCATATTGGCACAATGTCGCTTTTTAATTTTTTGGTATTTCCTAGTACTGTTGCATAAAAGCAAGAAGAAACTCATAGAGATAAACAACATCTACACACTATTTAAAAGAGACAATAAAAAGGAAACAAACGACCAGAACATCTCCTCACCAGCAATCATCACCCACATAAGCAGAGATTAGCACCAAGATTAACACCAGACAATCAAGCAGTAAACAATATCCTAATCAAGGAACTATCAAGAAGAAAAAAAACCCACCCCCACCAACACTGGCAGGGCAAGCCACTGTATATAAACAGAGAGCAAACCCCACTCCCTTCTAGCACTGAAGATGTTACCTAGCTGGGTAATGAAACGTCTGCAAGAAAACAACCAGGCTCAGAAAACCCCAAAGACTCCACAGTTCAACCCTGAGCTACAGATGTTCTTTTCTATTGGAAACTCACAGTTCCTGAGCAAAGTCTGGTCCGGAAGCAGGCTGATGATGTTGAATCTGTCAGCCACCTTCCCCTTTTAAAATGGACTGCATGAATGCTAGGAAAATGGGAAAACTCTCATCCTTTAATTAACCCAGTTGCACAGGCGTGTTGGAAAATAACATTTCATGACACCGATGATATCAAGTGGGTACTGTTGAGGGGCTGTGCAATTGCCTTACTGCAATTTGATGGCAATGGCTAACTAGTAGAGTTGCAAATCCAATATAAGCAGATTTGCTCATACACCTTAGGAAAACAGAAGGTGTCCTTAGACAGCAGCAGAAGAAGGCATCGAACAAAAACAACTGTGGGGCCATTACTCAAAACCAAACAAGTGAAAAGATCTGAACTGTGCCCACCCTAATTCTCTCATTTTGTTCTGAGATGGTTTTAATTTTTGAATCTGGGTTGATGATTAGAGAGTTCTTTTGAATTGATACCTGTCTTCACACTAGGTATCTCAGTTGAAGCAAATTTCATTCTGCTGATTGGAAAGAAGAGGATGAAGCTTGCGTGTTTTGAGGGGTTAGGGAGGTATTCTTCTATTGTACTAATACTGTATATACATACGTATTTAGAATAGAATAGAATAGAATAGAATAGAATAGAATAGAATAGAATAGAATAGAATAGAATAGAATAGAATAGAATAGAATAGAAATCTTCTACACCCAAACTGCAAGAAAGTTGAGCTCTTAGCAAGGAACTAACGCTAGGTCTTCCTCAAATTTCCTTTTGCAAGTTCCTCTGTGAGGACATTGTCATGTCTCAGATCTTTTCTATGGTTTTAGAAGACAACAGAGCAAAACAGAAGACGAGAACCGAAAGAAGACCAAAAAAGACCCCCAAACCAATGCCGAATTCTTGGCTGTCTCAAGAACAAAGTCGCATTAAGGTTGTGGATGCCTTGAAGGAAACCCTCCAGAAAAGGTAAGTAAGTACATCCTTGGTATACAGGATGGGGACAAATTAATTTTTAATTATCATTATTTATCAGATTTAAATCCCATGCGATAGTATAAATAGCTTCCCTTCCTCATGAAGATGCTTTTTGAGGTAGGTTAAGTGAAAGAGGACCGCCAACATTCATCCAGTGTGCTTTAGGAGTGAGTTGGAGTTTGAGCTGGCCTGGATTGATATAACTCTGAAGCAAACATTCTTCCTTGGTGTTTTCAGGTATCTTTAGGTAATGCATTTACCTGAAAAGTCTTAAGAGAACAGCATTCTAAGTGGCCTGTTAGCTAATTTGTGGGTGGAAGTGAAAAGAACAGGTGTTATTTTGTGTGAGCGATGCTGGTTAGACCAGCTTATCCCCTGCCTGCTGTATTTCAGACTGAATGATTCTCCTGACTTGGATGTGGAGAAAAAGACAGCATCAAAAATAGCAAAGAAAGTGGAGAAGGAGATATTCAAACGCTTTGGCCGTGTGGACCGGCTTTACAAAACCAAGTATCGCACCCTGCTCTTCAACCTGAAATCAACGGACAACCAGGTCAGAAATGCAACCTAAGTTGCCTCGTAATTCATTTCAAAATGTTAAAGGGAATCTTAATTATGAAGCAAAGGGCTTAAGGTATAGCTTGCTTTGTTTCCATCCTGGGCTGTCTTACTATTCATTCATTTTTTATTCCATTTAAAGTTACATTTAACCAGTAAGGGTTTTTTAAACCAACCATCTAGTGACCAGGATAAATGATTCTTGCTCAATTTTTAATTCAGTATGGCATGAGAGGGAGGATAACTGGGCTGGAGTTTAGTGAATTTAGGTTGTAGTTTTGCTACTTGGGTAAGTCTTAAAAGAAGCTTTTTGTGCAATTCTTGGGTTTAATCCTCGTTTAGTGACTGCTTTGTTTAGCAACCGTTTGCAGTCGCTAAACGAGGATTAAACCCAAGAATTGCCCAAGTAACTTTGTGACTAGTCCTTGCATTTACAACCTTTGTACAGCAAAGGAAAGCTGAAGTCAGATCGTAAGCACAGTTATGGTTTCACTTAGCAACCACTTTGCTTAATGACCCAGTTGCTGAACCCAACTGTGGTTGCTAAATGAGGACTACCTCTAATATGTAGTCATCCTTGAGTCACCAGAATGCTGTATCGGCATGAAATTTGCTGCCACCATTGTTGGTCCATTTACTGCCTCTTTTGACTCACCCCTCTTGGTGAGTCATAGGTGATAAAGCCAACAGATATGGCATTTTGAGGCCACCTTGAATAGTGCTGGAATAAGGGGAAATATTACTTTAACACGACTACAGCTAAGGACAATTTAAGGCTGTCTCATGGGCTGGGGACAAGAAAAAGGCAACTGATGGGACAGAAAAGAGTTGTTGTTAGGGGATGTTGTGCTGTGGTGAGTTGCACATGGGGGCCTGGCCACTGATTTGAAAGGCAGAAGTTTCTCCATTTTGAGTTGGAGAAATCTAGAGTTGCTTGCCATGAGAGACTGGCTGACCCAATCAGATTGCTAGAATATTCTATTACAGATCACGGTTTGCAATCTGTACAGATATTTGTTTCAAAGGCATTGCGGGTTTCTTGCGCTCTTTCACGAGAAGGAAAATAAGGCCGTTTTAGGCTGGCTATTCCTGTTTTAACTGCAGCTCTCTGGCAAAACGTCTTTTGCAGCTCTTCCACAAGTTGATGCTTGGAAAGATCGCTCCGAAGAGACTAGTTCAAATGAGCTCCTTAGAAATGGCCCCCAAGGAACTAGCAGAATGGAGAGCCAAGAAGAATAAGCACGTAAGTTGAGCCCCTGGACTTTTCAGCTCAGTTGGCATATTTGGAAGTGGAAGAATTTGCTGCGGGTGTCCAATTCTCACATTAAAATTGGCAGCCAGTATTAAGTATGCTGTAGGGCAGTGTTTCTCAACCTCAGTAACTTTAAGATGTGTGGATGTGAAGTCCCAGAAGTCCCCAGCCAGCATGCTGGCTGGGGACTTCTGGGACTTCAAGTCCACACAACTTAAAGTTGCTCAGGTTGGGAAACACTAGGTTAAAGAGTAGAAATTAGACAACGAGGATATAAGACAGATCTGGCTAGGGAATTCTGGGAGTCGCAGTCCACACATCTTAAATCTGCCAAGGCTGAGAAACACTGCTGTAGGCAATATATTTAGTGAAACCTTTCTGCATCTTTCTGTTTCACCCCAGACTGAGTCTGCTGTGCTGGGGAATTCTAGGAGTTGAAGTCCACATATCTTAAAGTTGCTAAGGTTGAGAAACATTGGATTAGATTTATGTCCCACTTTTTGTACGGGAGCTCAAGGCTCCCTCCTTCCATCTGCCCCCAGAACTGTAAGCTGACAGGTGCAGTTTGGCTGTGAGAGCGCAACTGGTCCAAAGTCTCCCTGGAGCTTCTGCGGCCAAGCGGAGATTCTCCCTACTCTCTGGTCTCCCACACCTTAACCACTGTACCCTGGCTGTGGGTTTATCTTTGCGAAAAGGAGCACTTCAAAACAATCTACAGGGCTGCAACCACGTTTGATTTAAAAAAAATTTTTTTTTTCTAGGAATGCAGCATTCTTATAATTAATAAATGTGATATTGGAGGTTGGATCTGCTTAAAACTTTAGAAAGAGTTGAGCAGGGAGCAGGAAGGAAGCCATCCTTGACCATCAGGTTGTAGACCCCAGATTTAAGTTTTTCTTTCATATGCATGATGAGCTGATGTGAAGCAGTTGCATTTGCAACTTGGCCATTTATCATTCATTCATTCATTCATTCATTCATTCATTCATTCATTCATTCATTCATTCATTCATTTATAACCCTTATATAGCCACCATCTTAAAAACAACTCAGGGTGTCTTCCAACCAATAAAACAATATAAAACAATATAAAACTAACTAATAAAACCCAAAACACCTGGTGCCACAGTCATGCTTCTCTGATGCACCCACATTCTTGTCCCACCCTGACCTCACCCTGTCCCAATGCCTGGGGGAAGAACCAGGTTTTAAGTGTTCTCTGGAAAGGTAGAAGGGTGAAGGCCTGTCGGATCTCAGGTGGGGGGGAGTTCCATGTGGCAGGAGCTGCAACGGAAAAGGCATGCTTCCAAGGACCCACAAGATGGTAATGTTTAAGGGAAGGGACCCGGAGCATGCCCACCTTATCCACTCTGGATTGTTGCACATTTGTTCCAGGACTGTAGTTTCCTTTCTGAAATAAGCTTGCTGACTAGGAGCGAATAGCTTCTCATTAGAAACCCAGCAGTGTGGAAATCTCAAATCCCAAACAAATGTTGGTCTTCACATTCTCTGAAGCCTTTTCAAGTGTTTCTTTCTTACATCTTTTTAAGGATTGGTATATTGGTGCTATTTCCATTTTTAAGTAGTGAATCTATGGCGCGGATCCATGGCTCATAAACCGAACCGGTCTTATTTCCCCCTACGTGAAAAAGATCATGTTGGTAAGCACCTGTTCACCACACCCGCCTGTTCCATTGCAGATGTCCATCTTTGAATGTAATGTGTGAAGTGGCCCTCCTGTTTGGAGTCACGTCTCTATCGTTGTGTTGCTTACAGCTACTGGAGATGATAGAGAAGGAGGAGCGAGAAGTGCCAAGGCGTTGCTCTGAAAAATTCACCCACAAAGGAATTGTGGAGATATACAGAGAAGCAGACATGGATTTGGTATCTGAAGAATTAATTGTGAGTGGAGTATAGTGTTCAGGCATGAGCAACCAGCTGAACCTTGCTGCAGGAAATTCACTTACGTTTGAAGAAAAATATATCAACGGATCCCCTATTTCAGTGTTTCTCAACCTTGGCCGCTTGAAGATGTGTGGACTCCAACTCCCAGAATTCCCCAGCCAGCCA
>NW_006538692.1:10531-26971 GCF_000186305.1 Python bivittatus
GAGAAACACTGCCCTATTTAAGATCTGAAGAAGAGGCCCTTGTAAAGATGTTGTCAGAGACCCATCAGAGACCCGTCTGCTTGGCATGGAGATCCATCTTCCTGGCATGGAGGCAGAAGCCTTCTCCTGCACTGCCGTGTAACTTGGGAGTTTCCTTTGGCCTCCTTGCCTTCCGTTGCCGTGAATTTGTAGAGATGCATCCTTTTCACTGGGTGTTTAGTTCTTAGATGGTTTCAGTATTTATCATTCTTTTTAAAAAGTATTTTACCACTTTTTATGCTGCCTTTGCTTTTCGATTTTGCTTGCCCCCCTGAGTGCTTCTCAGAGCAGAAAGGCAGCGGATCAACCAAATAAAATCGGTTTGTATTCGTGTTATATAGGGTGAAATTCCTGGGATTCTGTATAATTTGTCATAGACAGTGGAGATAACATTGCAAAAGCAGCAGCTGTCTGGACTAGATGTTTCCCAAGTTCCTTTTCAACTCTTATCATCCTACATGCAACGTCGCTCTACTTGGAATTAACATTTCCGTTAATTGCTGTAGAAGTTAAACAAATGGGTGTTTCCACACTATGGAAATTGGAATCCTGGGGGAAGATGACTAAAAACTAATATTGTTTAGGGCATCATAGATTTTTCATTACTGGCTTCATTTGCTGATATTGTTATCAGTACTTTGGGCAAACTATGTTCCTCCTGTTGGATCAGCTCCAAGAGCCTGGTGGTAGATGTTGATGAGAAGCTAAAAAGGGCCCCCACAGTTTATAGCACTCAAGCTGCAAGCCTTCATTGACTTTATTGTAGATATCAACTGGTGGGGCTAAAAATTAAAAGCATAATAACTCTCATGGTGGTGCATTACTTTTAGGAATCGTCGCTACGCAAGGAGGGGAACTCTTATGGTGAGGCACCATCATCAGTTGTGGGCAACCAAAGAGGTAAGTCTATTTATTTATTTGGTTAATATATAAGCTGCCTCAATTGTCCAAGTGACTCTAAGTGCTAATGTGCTTTAAGGGGCTTCTGTCTGTTTTATTTGTATTTTCAACTTAGAGTGGGTAAGGCTCAAAGCTACGCTGGTGCTTCTAAATTTTGCATTCAAGGTACTCTGGATTTTACAAGAAACATCTGGCTCCAGGCTTTGGCACAGATCCACTGCCTCCAGTGAATATATTCTGAAATGAATGAATGCAACTGAATGCAATACATTTTGGTTTTCAAACAGCTGGGGAGTCTCTGCAAACATTCCAGGGATGGGACCACACCTGTCATTGTTTGGCTGTGTTACCACTTCATTTGAGAGGCTACAAGAATTTGGCAAAATTAGTTTTTTCTCCAGGGAATGATATTGTCAGAGGGAGCCGTAGGACGATTTGGAGGAGAAAAACAACGCTGTGAGAGTCCAACGCTTTTAACCAGAAAGTTGTACTGATGTTGACATTTTTGAATAAACAATAAACAGTAGTGTTAATCATGGAGACTAAGTGATAGGATCAGTCTCAAGTTTCAGGACGTGCCATTTAAATGTTAGAGTTATAAACGTGGGTTCTGAAAAATCGACCCGGGATAATTTAAAATGTAATTGAAAACAACTCTTACAACTACAGTATATTTCTTTCTGGCTGAGCAGGAGAGTTGGCTGCTGACAGCAAGAAAGGATTTGAGCCACCTACATATACATGTACTTTTAAGCAGAAGGTCAACACCTCTAAAATTTTGCATCAAAACATCACATACTCGGAAGACGACAGGAGACCTCTGGATGACGACAGGTCTGTCCGTTAGCACAATTTATGCTTCTTTAATTGCATGTATTTTATAACTGAAGACTGACGTTCTGTGAACATCGACCACTTAGTGTCTTGACCTTTTTAATAACAGCTTCCAGAGGTCTTAAGGAATGTTATGGGAATATTCCAGCCCCTCAGAAGTTTAAGAACAGTCACCTAGTGGAATAGAAGGATCTCAGTACTCTTAAGGGAAGCGATAGATGAGAGAAGAGAAAGGGAATAAGTCATCACACTTCCAGGGCCAGCAGTTAGGGTGTGTCTGGGTCTGCACTGGACATCTGTGGCATTTGAGGGCTGTAGCCTGCAGAGAACCCCAGAAGTCCCTTGTCAGCCCCCCAGGTAGACCAGACCAGGAAGTCAACTCTGCAGGAAGGCTAAAACTGCTTTTATTGAGATTGGCAGTAATGGCAGAATTTTGCAAGTCTGATGGTGCTGAACTTCCTCCTCCTTCTTATACTCCAGTGCATTTGGAGGCGTCTGCCTGAGCCACTGCCAAATGTTATCTTGTACTTCTGGGCTTAAAAATGCTTCAGCCCCTTTTGCCTAAGCAATGGTTCCTGCATATCTCCATCGAGGTCGTTTTCCGTCTTCTTTACACCACTCATCTGGCTGACTCTTTTTGTGGAAGTTGGCTGTAGCCACAGCAAAGAACAGCAGCCCCCTCTTGCTTGTTCGTTAGATGACGCTGTGAATTGGGTCAAGGAGAAGGGCTAGGTGAAAGAACGGTGAAAACAAGAGTAAAGAAGAATTAGTCAGGGATATTAAGGATTGCCCAACATTTGGAATTAGCCTGTCTGTGTCTGTGAATAGACCTTCCTTGTTGGTTAGGCCTTTTCAGTTAGAATTAGCTGATAGTTAGGTTAAATTCTTTTTATCATATTTTGTTTTGATAGAACTATAGAATCACAGGTTTGGAAGGACCTTGGAAGTCTCTAGTCCAGCCTCTGTCCAGGGCAGGAATCTTCAGACAATTCCAGACAAATGGCTGTCCAGCCTCCACTGATGGAGCCCCCAAAACTCCAGAGGCAGGCTGTCCCACTGCTTCATAGTTCTTATAGTCAGAAAATTCCTCCTTATTTGGAGTTTGAATCTCCCTCTTCCATCCATTGGTTCTTGTCTTACTCTCATGTACTATGAAGAATAAATCCACACCATTTTCCCTGTGGCAGTCCTTCAAGTATAGATAGTCCTTGCCTTACGACCATTCATTTAACAACTGTTCAAAGTTATAATGGTGCTGAAAAAAGTAACTTATGACCAGTCCTTGCACTTACGACCAGTGCAGTGTCCCCATGGTCATGTGATCAAAATTTTGGCGCTTGGTAACTGGCATGTATTTACGACAGTTGCAGCGTCCCAGGGTCACGTGATCACCATTTGTGACCTTCCCGGCAGGCTTCTGACAAGCAAAGTCAATGGAGGAAGCAGGATTCACTTAACGACTGCCACAAAAATGGTCGTAAAATTGGGCACAACTCATTCAATAGCTGTATTGCTTAGTGATGGAAGTTTTGGTCCCAATTGTGGTCATAAGTCGAGGATTATCTGTATTTGTTTTATTCTTTAGTTAGTTGTGTTGAGTGCTGTCTGGGCAAAAAGGTGGGCTACAAATAAAAATTGATGAGGATGAATGAATGAAAGGGAAGGACATATGTGAATAGTGTGCTCAGCAAGTAGTGCAAATGGGGATGTGCGAAAAATGGATACAAGGGAGGTTTTATACACACTTATCCCACTTGCAAATTTAAATAGATCTCTACTTAGATATCAATCACCTGGTCATAAGGATGTTTGCAGCTGCACATATCCAAATATTTTCCATCTTTGTCATGGCAAAACTTCTCCCCGCCCCCAAGTTTCCAGTTGCTATCACATTCAGGAGAGAAACACACACTGAAAGTCAAACGTAATGAAGCCAGAGCAACACGCTGGACTGTTATTTTCTAGTGGTCATCTCTAAAGTATTTGAGTTTCCAGCAGGTAAGGTTGCATGTTCCATTTCACAACTTTACTCTCCTAATTTATGGCTGGGCTGTAGATTGCGTCCCAAATGGTGTCCTTTTCTGGACAGCAAGAAGCAAGTTTAATATTTCCTTTTTCTATCCAGCGCAAAAGAAGACAATTGCTGTCTGTGTTCTCTCTGGAAGAAGATTTTTGAGCTGAGAAAATGGTGGATTTCTTTTAACCCCTGGGTCCTATTTCTCTGTTTGCTTCTTCTGTGCAAGGTTTGAATAGGAGCTAAATGCAGTGTCCTTTGGCCAAATCCATCTCTTTCGGGCGAAAGAAGGTATCAGCAAAACAAGGAAGGGTTAGATCCTTTGGGTCAATTGCTAGCAGTTGGCAGCGAGATAGTAAAGCCGTCCGATTCCTGTTCTTTCATCTCTTGTCCGCTTGCTTGCTCTGTGACCATTCCACAAGTACACGTGCTGTGCATTTCTTTCAGCTAAATCCATGTCAGGTAACCCCTGTTCGACTTGCTTTGGGTTCCAGTTGTCATTTCAATTTGAAATTCATTTTCTATTTTACCGGAGAAATATTGTGTATCTTCTGAGGCAATGCAAGAAGAAACAAAGGTGATAGATATGGAAGGTGCTTGCATGAAAAATGAGTGGAAACCCATTGTGATTAATTAAGAAATGAAATAGGAAAACCCAAAGGAGTTGGCGTGTACCTGTGCAACCGATCACGATCTGCAGACTTCTCCATCTTTCTTTAGGCCTGCTGTTGCTAGCACTCCAAACCGAAAGCGACAGGTGAGAAAGCAGTCCAGCCGCTCAGTCATCTGGAACGGGCTTATCCAGATGTTCAGCGTGAAGCAGTTTGTGGCCAAAGCGTATCCTGTTTCTGGTTATGGCTGTCAGCTCTGTCAGGTAGGAGTAGGTTTGAGTAGCTGAATCAGGTAGGGGCTATCTGTGAGATGCGCACAGCCTCCAGGACCCCAAGACTCCATTGCTGAAATTTGGCCACAGAATGGCCAATTTTGGCAGTGTGATTTTGGGGCAGCATGATTTAACCTTTTTTTTTTTCCCCCCCCATTTTGGCATTATCTTTGAAGCTGAAATGGGAGCAGCTCACCTTCGGATTCCCATTCCCACCCTTAACACCACCAAAAAGGGCCAAAATATTTTAGTCCTGTCCCTCGCTGTGATGCAGCGATGGCACCAGACAGCTTCCTGATGTCCCGACGTATAATAATAGCACAGCCCTCCCGTGCTCCCTTGAAGGAGTGTGGAATTTCACCATTGTGCTGCTTCCATCATTAGAACATTACCCAGTATGGGTGAGCATTAAATACATAATTGCATAATGCATTAAAATGCACTTTTATAAAAGCAATTGCAAAATAAGGTGTTCGGAAAGAGTAACAAATTGCTGTGAAATAATGAGTCTGTAGAGCAGCGGGAAGGCGAAATAGTAAAAATAGAGCTCCTTTTGGCTCTACCCTGGGAGGTGCGACCCATCAGTGTTCTTTTTTAACACAAAAGCCAAAATTGAGGTTCCAAGAATTTAGATCCTGCTATAACCATATTGTACTATACCAAGGATTATTTGGATATGCTAGTGAGTAACACTGAGTAACAGAGAAACTCTGGGTAGTTAAAATGTAAGAAATAAGTAATGTAATTCAGAAAACTGATAAGGTATAGTAGACCTTACTTGCTTAAGGAGAATCAGCATGGTTTCTACAAAAGGAAGTCCTTTCTCGCTGTCTTTTTCGAGTTCTTTGCAAGTGTTAATAAGGGATGAGCTAATCCGAGATAGTTTATTTGGACTTTTAAAATGGTTTTTTGGCAAAGTTTTTTTTTTTTTTAGCAAAATGAGTAAGTATAGAGTAAAAATGTTTTTTTTAATGAATGCTGGCTGGGCAATTCTGGGAGTTGAAGTCTACACAGCTTAAAGTTACTGAGGTTGAGAAACATTGGGTTAAAGAGTAGAAATTAGAGAACATAATGCAGTGAGATGGGCAGTGACAAATTTGAAAAATAAATAAGTAAGTAAGACAGAACTTTCAGTGAAGAGAGATAGTGGCATCCCAAAACGAACTTTATGGAACCATTGCTTTTTAATTTGTTCATCAACGATCAGGAGCATGGAGTGAGCAGAGAAGAAGCCAACTGCTCTACATAATTTGGCATCATAACCAAGAGGGATCCTTTTGAAGCATTCCAAAAGGATTTTTCCAACCTTGGGGTGGGAGTGGGTGGGGTGATCAGTAAAATGGCAAATGCAGTTCAGGGTAAAGCAATATTAGCTGATGATCACTGAAGCAAAACATTCTAACTAGCTTTTGTAGCTCTGAGTTGGTCATTAGTGACTAGAAAAAGGATCTTAAAGTGAGGTAGACATTAACATAACGGCCATCTGCTCTACAAAAGGCAAAGTCCAGGAGGGATCACAAGGAAGGACAATGAAGCAACAGTAGAAAGAAGAATATTAAATTTTTCCTGAGTATTATACTCAGATAAAAATTGCTATAAGGTGCTTTACCATTGGTATGTTATTCCAGTTCTGATCACTAAAACGGATAATTCATTTTCTAAAATTGCTGGAAATGTAATGTAATGTAATGGTGGCAGTGTTGTAAAGCTCAGCAGTTCTGGAAAATTATTCATACCAGAATGAAACAAATCCTAAAAATGGAATTCCCATTTCAATCTCCTATTTTTTATTTTTATTAAATAAAATTTAATAAAATTTAAAATTTTATGTTTTTATCAAAAGTTTACTAAAGCATGTATACTGAGTTAACTTTGTACAAGCTAGCTGCTGCAAGGATATTATATGCTTTTTACTGGAAAAGTTGTTTGATCTGCTCAATGGAAGAATGGTTAACCAACTTGTGGAAGTATGCTTTGATATTTAGGATAACTTCCTATTTTAAAAGTAAACCTGATACAGAATTTAATTTAAACTGGAAACCATTTCTAGACAACATTCAAAATTTGGGTTTCTTTATGTGTAGAATCTATATTTCATTTCTATAGAACTTTAAAATCAGAACAGACTTTTAGCAATATGGACAGAATTTATTGTAACTTATAATCTCACTCGGTGATTTATGCTATTTTAACCCTATTTATTGATATTCATGCTTTGCTTAGGGCTTAACAGCAATTTCAGTCTTTTAAAATGATATAATATATTCAGTTATTCACAAATAATGATGTGTTGGAAAAGTATAGCTTCTATGGCATTTGTAAATTTTTTGTTATTTATTTATATTTTATTCATTTATTTCTTTTTTCCTGTTTCTTTTTTTGGTTTATGTATCTACTTTAAAATATTTGATAAAATAAAATGCAAAAGTCAAAATAAGGAAAGAGAATGAAAATGAAATAACCTGTAATAAGCTTTTTAAATATACATCTCTGGTGCACCCATGCTTAGCATATTGAATACTATTCTGGTCACTGAGCTCCACGAATGGTATTGTGGAGCTGAGAAAGATGGAGAAGGAGCAATCAGAATGGTTATGATCAAGGAACTGGACCACAGTTATTCTTACGGACTTCTGTAAGCTGCAGGGTAGGAACGTCCTGCTTCCACCAGAAGCTTATTAGAAAGCCTCAAACATATCTATGGTTTTTTTTGCTATGGGGACTGCCCTACTGGTTTTCTTATCTTGAAATACCTCCATCAGGAATGCTGATGAAAAGTGTATATAATGCTTCCATCTGGATCAGCTTTACAGCCAGATATGGAGTTTTCTTTATTGCAACACTGAAGGTCTGCCTCTTCTATTTTCTTGTAGGCTTTACCAGCAATCCTTCAGTCAAAGGGATGTATTCTCCCCGAGGATGTCTGGACTTATGTAGACAGCATATGGCCAGAAAACAGAAAGGTATCTTAATTCTCCCCAGATTCTTACTTTGTTCAGGGATCGTTACTCACATCCTAACAAACTAACTTCCAAGCTTCCAGAATCCTTTTAGGAGGCTCCAACTGGCATCCAGCACAGGTTTGTCTGAGTCTGATTCCTTCTCTGTTCTTTCTTCCAGATTCTGCTTTTGTAGTAGCTACTGATACTGTTCCTTGAATGAGTCATGAGGTTGTTTTTATTGTGAACTCTTCTGGTCCTGACTGGAAAGGGTTATTAGTTATTTCTCTGTTCCTTGAGAAGGCAGGACCACTCAAGGAGCTTGCCCTGACTCCTTAGAGGAGACTCCTTCAGTCATAAAATTTGACAACAGCCACAGAATAAAACAGGAGCCACCAAGGTAAGTCAGATCTCTGAGTGAAGAAAACAGGACAGGAGATAGAGAGGACAACTGTTCTTTACTTGAAGACCCACACACATGTACAGAAAGCAGAGACTGTTAGAAGAGTTGTTCACAGCAAGGTTAATGTTCATCCACAATCACTGGAAGAGTGGAGTTGAAGGAAAGGGCTGTATCACAGCAGTACCCCTTGGGTAGGCCAGGCTCTCATACACTTCCTTGTTTGTCCAAATGCACCTCAGAAAATGCCAATTTATCAATCCTGTAATGTTTAATACATGTGGCAGGGTTGGCTCAGATGAACAGCCAGCAAATCTCCAGCAATGAAATGCCGCCTTGTTTCACGAGAGACATGGTTGCTTCTAACAGCGATCCCTGCATTACGAGGCTGTATTGAGAGAGGTGCGCAAAATTAATACGCACTCTAACATATTCACCAACTATAGTTCCCAACCCCTTTGATCTTGATGCTCTCTTGTAAGACACAGTAGGCTATCAGAACAACAGAAATGTAGCAATGTATTTCAGATAGCTTCTAACAGATTGTTGGACATCTCATTTACACCACTGGCACTCCTGTTCTCTCAGATGAGGGGGTTTTGGAAAGAGATGAGGCGAAACTATCATCTGTGGAATAAGGAATTGGTCTTGGAAATGAAAGGCGGCTTCAGATGGAGGATCCGTCTATTAATGTGGGAAGCACAGAAGCTGTCCTTACCCTGACAGATTGGGGTTCTGCCCCACTTGCCTGGCTGAAGTAAATGTTACCTCTAATGCAGTTTTCCACTTCCACAAGTTTTCCAGAAAATAGGGGTAGCCAACCCTTGAAGAAACAAGTTCAAACTGCAGAATGGACATCTGTGAACCGCCAGCAAAGGAGATTTTCATTCCTGAAGAAAACGCTTGACTTGAGGAAGCAGGAGGGAGGTGCCTCTTCGGATCTCATCCATCAATACCAAACCCAGGCCATCTCCTGCTTGCCAACATCTGTCCTGAGACACAGAGGGAGGCCAGAAAACACACATCAGTTGCTCAGACTGATTCCGATTCTCCCTCTCTCTTCCTGACTAACTCCAATAACAAGAGGGGAACTAAAGAAAAGGGTCTGATGAGAACCTAAATTCTTTTTCTTCTTTAGCCAGTCCTAAAGTGGCTTAGAACAGACAGGAACAAAAAAATAACCTGCTTGCCAAGAGTGAAGGGGTCTTCTCTCAGGGGACAGAACAAACTCTTTAGTTGGCCCTACTTCTCAAGAAATAGAAGAATCCTTTCCTGTCAGCTCCATCTTCTGATGACCAAGAGGAGAGAGTTGCTGTTGAAGTGTAGTCAAAATGTCAAGCAAGTTTTTCTTTTAATACTTCTAGTGATTTCCTGGATGAAGAGTTGTAGCTTTGCTTTGAAACACCTTTGAGCTGAACTCAATGACATCTTATTGAAGTATGTGGCTGTATTTGTGATTGTGTATGTATCTTTAGAATTCTCTGTTAGAATAACCTGCAGTATTCTGCAACTCTACATGCCCAATGAAAGACCTTGTAGTTTGGTTGAAAGGTGACGGGAACACGCTTGCTCAATAGATTCATAGAGTTGGGAAGGACCACAAAGATCCTCCTCCTCTGCAATGTGCAGGAAAACCAATTAAACCATCCATCAGAGTCGGCTGTCCAGCCTCTTTTTCAAACCATCTAGAGATGCAAAACTCGTAACCTCTGTGGGAAGATTTTTCCACTGTCATACAGATCTTACCATCAGGAAGATTTTCTTTACATTTAATCAAAATCCAGGTAGCTGCATTTTGTTATCTATTACTTATGGTCTTCATCTAATAAGTGGTAGTACATTTGTAAATATTTCATTAAATAACCAACACATTAGTCATGAATAACCTTTCCTGTATCTGCATCTTTGTTTTATCCTAGGAATAGAATGAGGGAGTGAGCAGGGGTTTTCATGAAGAAAGCAAACCCAGAGAAAGCTTGAAATAGAATCAGAGGGTTTGAAGGGACCTTGGAGGTTGTAATGGAATGTGGGAAAGACCTTGGGAGACAGGGGGAAGAGATACTGCCTAGGGAACAATCAGATAAGAGAGGGCATAGCCGTAGCTGCATAATGGGTGGAGAAAGAAGCTCAGAAGGGACCCTCCCTAGCTCCCCAGGCTGTAAAGGAGACAGTGGGAGATTTGAACTTTGTACTTTCAGACTTGCAAGAGTCTGTTAATGCAGCCTTACAGTAGAGTAGAATTAGCTCATCTGGTCGTGTTTCCTGTCTGGTCCACCTGGGAAGGCGGACAGAGGTCTCCTAGTCCAATTCCCTGCCCATAGCAGGAATCCCCAGAATGTCCCAGAGAAATGGCTGTCCAACCTTGTTTGAAAACCTCTAGTCATGGAGCACCCATGGCTCCAGGAAGCAGGGCATTCATCTGCATAATAGTTCTCACAGGAAATTCCTCCTTATTTCATATTTGGAACTCTCTCTGAAAAGCTTCACCTGTTGATTCTTGACCTCCCTCACGTACTACAGAGAATAAATCCACACCCTCTTCCCCATGACAGCCCTTTAAGCATGGAGGATTGCTATTATGTATTGATGGAGCTTCCTGTTTGATGAGTCTGTGCCATCAAGTCAGTGTCAACTCTTAGTGGCCACAAAAGTCGATTTTCTCCAGGATGATCTGTCTCCAAATCTAGTGCTTCAGGTCTTGCAGTGGTGCACCCGTTGCTGCTGTAACTGAGTCCTTCCACTTGGCTGCTGGTTGTCTTCTTTTGCACTTCCTTTTCACCCTTCCCAGCATTATGGATTTCTCATCTTTGTAAGAGATGTCTAGAATATGACAGTTTCAGCCTCTGCATTTGTCCCTCAGATGAGAACGCTGGATCAAGTTATTCTCTGATCTATTTACTTGTTTTCTTAGCTATCTCAGCAGTCTTCTGCAACACCAGATTTCGAAAGTGTCAATCCTCTTGCTTGCTTGCTTCTTCAGAGTTGGAAAACCATGGGTTGCACAATATATCTTTGCAGGTATAGAGAGATCACAGCATCAGATTTTTTCCAAGGCCTTCATGGCCGCTCTACCAAGGGCTAGTCTGCGGCGTATTTCTTGACTGCTGTTCCATTACTGTGGATAGTCGATCCTAGAAAGCAGAAGCTATCCATCACTTCAATGTCTTCACTGTCAGTTTTAAGGCTGGTTGTTGTACCTGCTGTCATCAGCTTGATCTTCTTTACATTTAATGTTAGTCCCATTTTTTCACTGTTCTCCCTGACTTTCACTACTGGAGCTTGAAGTTCATTTGCATTTTCAGCTGTCGGAGTGGTGTTATCAGCATTGTGCAGTTATTGATATTTCTTCCTTCAATTTTAAAACTATCCTCATATTTTCATTCTCAGAATGTATTTAGCATATTGATTGACTAAATAAGGGGAGGGTATACAGCCTTGTCTCACTCCTTTGGCAACCTGGAGCTGGTTGGTTTTACCATGTTCCATCTGGCCTGTGGCTTCCTGCCCTGTGCATAGATTATGCAGGAGGACAGTGAGACGTTCTGTCATTTTCATATTCTAAGGACGTTCCACATCTTGCTGTGGTTGACACAATCAAAGGTCTTTCTATAATCAATGAAGCATATATTGATTTCTTTTTGGTACATTTTGGCTGTCTCTTTTTCCTTTTTAAAATGAAGGTCAGTTAAGCAGTTCAGCCTTTTTCCTCTTGTTGTTATTGTTAGATGTATATCTCACCTTTACTTTGTACAACTCAAAGTGGCCCCCACCTCCTATTTTCCCCAAAACAATAACCCAGTGAGATAGATTTAGCTGAGAGAGGGGGTTGGCCCAAAGTCACCCAGAGGGCTTTCATGCCTCAGGGAGGACTAGAATCATAGAATCACAGAATCCTAGGGTTGGAAGGGACCTCGGAGGTCTTCTAGTCCAACCCCCTGCCCTAGAACTCACAGGATCTCAATTTCTAGTCCATCACCATCTTGCCATCTTCTCCAACCAGCAGACACATTGTTTCCTTGACTTTTCTTTTCTTCTGCACATACTCAAAGAGGCCTTTTTGTTATTTTTTGGTATTCATTGCAAGCCTCAATTCATTCTGAGCCTTAGCTTTCCTGACCCCATCTTTACAGGTTTGATTTCATTAAATGCCCTTTGTTCCATTTTTTAAAAATGTGTCCTTTGTGTTTCTCAGTTTATCAGACAGCATTTTTTGGAACCATGCTGGTCTCATCAGCTGCCTCCCATTTTTCTTTCTTTTTGGCACTGTTTGCATTTGGGCTTCAATTAACTTGTTTTTCAGAATTTCCCAAGCCTCCTGAAGACTTTTTCCCTTCGGGATTTCCATGCATGGAATCCTTCCTATTTAGCTTATTGAAGTCAGCTGTCTCCCTTGAAATCTAGAACGCTCCCTGCCTGCAGTGTGGTGAATTCTACAGTCACACGCTCAAAGTTCCTGCAGTTTCCACTTCTTCAACCATTTTTTCCCTGTTAGTAGGTACAGTGTTAAGTTTGTATAGCTGATCCCCTAGTTCTCTCCTCCACCTTTTGAACAAGGAAGTTGTCTTCAAGGCATGTCAAGAACCTGTTGGATCTCCTGCTTGCCACAGAGTTTGATTCCCAGTTGATATCAGGGTAGTTGAAATAATCCATTACTACATTGGTGTGTTTCTTGGACACTGCAGCCATCTTATTTGTGAAGATTTCATCTATATTTTCTTCTTGGTTGGGTGGCCTGTCATACACACCCACAACTATGTCGTTATCATTTCTTTTTCCTTTAATATTTAATATTCACCCAAACGCTTTTGGTAGGCTTTTCATCCTTCGTGCCATGAACTTCCATACTCCTTTTCAATAATGCGATCCCCCTCCCCTTTTGTTGCATCTGTTTCTTTTGAACAAATTGTATCATTTCAGTGCTATAGTCCAGTCTTGAGTTCCATCTCACCAGGTTTCAGCAATACCAGCAATGTCATATTTATTACCCCACCGCCACCAATCCCAGGACTTCAGCTTCTCCCTATTTGTTCCCTGTACTCTGTGCATCAGTGGACAGGCATCTGAGCCCTTTAGTAACTCTAAGAACGGCTGTATCTTGTAGTGTATTCCTGAGCACCCCTTTCTTCTTACCGCTTCCTTCCTTGCTGAAAGTTTACTGCCTTCGGGCTTATGCTTTGAGTGTGGTCCTGGATATTGGTCTTCCTCTTCCTCCAAATTTAGTTTAAAGCCCACCAGGTGACCTGAGCAAGACGTCTTCCAAACAGGTTCTTCACAGTCTTTTGTAGGGGGCAGCCCCTCTCTCCCCAGAAGCCCTTCCTGGTGATCAAAATAAGGAAGGTTAGTGAAGGAATAGAAAAGCTTGAATGGCCCCATCAACTGGGAACTGGAGGCCCCTTTCTTCTCAGGGATGTGATAAATCAGCTACCATTGGAATGAAACCCCTCGCGCTTCTGTATGCTCCCATTTCATCTCAGATGTCTCTTCCTGTCTTCTAGCCCAACCCAATCCACCAGACACTGTAGGAGCAGCTGCAGGAAATCTGGAGAGTGACTCAACCTGAATCCCTGTCTTCTGGCTTGGAAATAATACAGCTAGAAGCAGCCTGGCATACCTCCATGGGCAGGAGGAGAGAGGGCCTGGACTCAGTGAGCCATTGCTTCCTTTACTCCACCCTGTAATTTGATTCAATAAAAATTCATCCCAATCTCAGGTAGTTTGAGGGCATAATGGTGTGCCCCCTCTGTCCCATTAGAGGGCAGATAGGAATTGTGTTTTCTCTAAGACAGTTTAAGGAGGTAAGAAAACAAGCTGTTTATATTTAGGGAATCCTGTCTGATCTGACAAGTGTGGGTTAGGCTTAGTTTGCCAACATAACTCCTTAACACAAGGTAACTCCCCAAACATGCACACACACACAGACACACACACAAACAAAAAAACAAACTCCTGCAGTGGGTGGGTGGCAAAGGAAGCCCCTGCTTTCATTCTTGCAAGAAAAAACATAAATTATATAGATAAATTTTTATACTGAAAAAGAATTTCCCATTAGCTAATGGCCTTTTTCTTGCCGTTCTCTTTAGGGAATGGGGGTGATACGATTCCACCCCAGCTTGCCCAAAGATGTTGGCCCTTACCACACACTGTACACCTACCTGAACAACAGACAGAGATATGGCATTGTGGAAAGCAGCCAGGTGGAAATATTCCTGGTGCCATTACCAGCCAACCAACTGGTGCCTTCCCAACTCCACCCAGTAGGTGGACCAGGTAGGAAGCTGAACAGCTAAATCCATGACAAATATTCTTTGTAAGTTAAGCTTCCTGCCAAGGCAAATTGATGTGTCTTTTGTTTTTTAACTTGACTACCGTAATCTAATGCACCTCCTCTGCTATGGGTTCTCTTTCAAGTGAACTTCTCTTTGTTTCAACAGTTTTGTAGGGCTACCGTATCTGGGCTGCAGACATTGGGATGGCCGCTCGGTAGCAGCAGAGTGTTCCATATCTTTTTGCTGCCATCTAGTGGCACCTGGACTTTTGCAGCTGAGATATGAGAGGCCAAGTGAAATCAGAGAAGGGAGAAAAAAAGTCTGAAGAAGAAAGGGCATGGCAGAAATTTGCTAGGGTTATTGGTAACCATGGCATGGAAGGAGTAAGCAAAAGAAAATGTCATTTCTCCCAGAGTTCACAAAGTTCTCTGATGACATGTCAAGAGAACATACAAGGCAGGTGGAGAGTGGAGGTGGAAGAAGAGGTGACCTCAGATCCCCAGTCAACAAAATCAACATGGCAGTTGGCCATGGTGGCTGGCAGTTCTGAGCATTGCAGTCTGAACTCATCCGGAAGAAAAAGAAACAGGATTGAGGAAAGCTAACTTGAGAAAGGTTGAGGGAACACAAGAGACTGGATGGTATAGAAATGAAGTTTTCTGTGGGAAGATTCATTAATGGTGAATCTTGACATGGTGTCAAGGTCTTTTGCAGCTAGCAAAATTGTCAGGGAACTCTATGGGATTTCACTCTGTTAAAGCAGCTCCAGATTAAGAATACAAGGTAATATTTAAATGAAGGATACCTAGCAAAGGATCCTAGGAGACAATATTGAAGGAGGTCCAGAAGTGTTAGCTCTGGTATGTGCACAAAGCAGGATATCATCTATGTCAAGGATGCCCGACCTGCAGGTCATGAAGACTCCTCCAAAAGTTGCCAATAATTTGTTATGCTTAATGTGACAGAAGGAGGAAACCACTGAATGCATGTGGAGAAATCACATAAATTCACATTCACATTTCGCAGGATGTTCAAAGGCCCAGTGTGTCTTTGGCTGGAAAAGGTGATGCATCTTTGCGTCATGTAGATGGGTTCAATTTTGATTTTGCTGGGCTGGATGCCTACCAGACCTCTTGAGGGGCTCAATTTCCTATACTTTTGAACACTTCAGGGGAAAACGTGGGAGTTTGGAACTTTATTGAATCTCCAATGTGTGGGGCAGAGATTTAATCAAACTCCCCATCTTTTAATTTAACCTTGAGCAGAGACTATTCTGCACTCTTATAGAATCTTCGACGATTGGACTTTGTAGGACATGTGCTTTCATCAGCTCTCCCACCTCCCCCACCCACAATGCTGTCATTTTCACTGGCTTTGTTATGATGACCTTTGCGTGCCTGTTTGGAGACAACATGGCATTTGATTGTCCTGCTGCAACTGGAACAGGATATTAAAATTTCTTTTATCGACATTTGGAATTGGCCTCATCCTTTTATTTCACATTTGCAAAATGCCAGAGAATCATATGCACAGCTACCAAGAATGCTGTTTACCTAGATCTGGGGCAAGGGATGAAGAGGAACAGGCAGGGGAGTCTGTACCAGTTGGTCAAAGCAATTCCACCCCGTCCTTTTCTACCTCAGGGAAATTAGTCTCCTTCCCTATATTGACGTGTTTCCGATCTAAAAACTCTCTTGGGGAGTATAAAAATAAAACCTCACAAATAATTGTATTTCTTAAAAGCAGAAATAAGCAGGGTGGCTATTAGCAAAGGTTCTAAGATTGTAGTCCAAAACATCTGTAGGGCACTATATAAAGTTAATTAAATCTTTTGGATTTTTAAGTGCCAACAAATTTAAAGACTTGTTTTAAAGCCCCAAGGTTTACACATTACAGAAAAGTTTGCTTTTCCTTCCTCTCTCCTCCCCCCGTCCCCTGCTCAAGGTTGACTTACAAACTGTTAGGAGGTATTTATACTATCTGACAGGTTTCATACACATAGAGTAGTAGATTTTGACTCTTCAGACACTTACTATATGTCCACATTCAGGAACTTGCTTATGGCAAGAGCTTGGGGACATGACACAGCGAGATGAGTTGTTTTATTGCACTCAGGAAGGAAACTATATACGCATTGATTTGCCTACTGCAGTCCACAGAAATCA
>NW_006538693.1:0-14428 GCF_000186305.1 Python bivittatus
GTTTGGGGTATCCTCTTCTTTGTCATAACCTCATTCATAACTTCCAATAGTTGAAGGCTCAATATGTCCTGGAAGGTTTTGTAAAATTCCACTGCCTGCCAGCTTTCCACAGGCCAAGTCAATGGGGAAGCTGGCAGGAAGTCAGAAGTTGCAGTCACGTGAGGTCCTCACTTAATGAGCCACGAGGTCCTCACTTAATGATGGCAACCTGGATTGCTATAACTGCTGTTGCTAAGTGACATGGTCATGTGACATTGTGCTTTACAACTGTGTCGTTTAGCAATGGCAGTTCTAGTCCCTATTGCCATCATAACCCAAGGACTGCCCATAATTCAAATGTTAACAAACAACATATATCAGCAATCCACTACTTGTCCGTCATATGTTGTATAATAATACTTTGGGCCATCCCATTTGCACAAAGAATCTACATTTCTTGCTATCCTGATAAATCCCAAATTTTGGAGAAGTTGCTAAGAAGATCAAAACATTCATTCTGGAATGGAAAACAAGTAAGGTGACCTTTAATAATGTATGCCATCCATTTTTAATAAGGAAACACCACAGGTAGATAGGAACATCAAGCCTGTGGTGACTGGTGCATATAATCCTATGCTTGCTTAAAACAAAAAACAAAAACAGGACCTTTCCCAATATTCATTGTCTTATTTGGGGATAGATGTTTGGCTGCTAAGTATTGGAATATATTTCCACTAATCCTATAAGAATGTAGCTCCAGGTAAGAAATCTATGCTATTCTTAATGAATAGTACTTACATATATGTTAGTAAACCTCTGTAGTTTATATTGATTTTCCAGCAGAATGACCATGTAGATTTAAAAAGGACTGTACTAAATAGTCATATTTTGTTTTTTGAGTTAAAACCCTGAATTAACAATACAGATTTTTAAAAGACTTGTAAATATTTGTAAAAAACTTGTAAATACATGTTTTCAAGTTTTGTTCACCATCCCTTTCCTTTTTTATATCAATTAATATCCTGAATTAAAAATAGGTGTTCCATCCAAATTATACAAGTTAAAGTGATTATGTTATAACGCTGTGACTGATATGAGAATGTGGATGTCAACATATGAAAATGGGGTTAATATAACCACCCTTATTTAGAATGCATGAGGGGCTAAGTACAGGTGGTCCTCGACTTATGACCATTCATTCAGCAACAGTTCAAAGTTACAAATGCACTGAAAAAAAATGACTTACAACCAGTTCCCGAAGTTATGGCCATTGCAGCAGCACTGTGGTCACATGATCAAAATTCAGGTGCTTGACAGCCCACCCATACTTACAACTGTAGGGGCAGTTCAACTTCCCCACCCACCTATCTCTCCCATCTATGCCCTTTTGCCCCCCTACTGCGCTGCTTTCTGCCCCCAGCCGACTTTCACCATCTTCTTGCTCTCGCTGCTGATGAGGCATGTCCAGCCTTGCTGCTGGGCTGTGTTGGGCTGGACTTTGGCTGCAAAAAAAAAAAGCCAAAAGCAGCCCCTGAGCAGCAGCGTACCAAAGCACCCCTTTGTGCTGCGCTTCTGGGCAGGGCTGGGTTGGACTTCTGGCTTTTTTTTCCTTCACAGTGCAAAGCAAAAGCCCAGCCAACCCCACCCAGGAGCTTTTTGCAAAGGGGTGTTTGGTGCTCTGGGGCTCCTTAGGGCTTTTTTTTTTTTTTTCACAGATGAAGCCCAGCCCAGCCCAGCCCAGCAGCCAGGCCAAGTATGCCTCATCAGCAGTGGGAGCAAGAAGACGGCAAAGGTCAGCTGGGGCAGCAGAGCGCAGGGCGGCAGGGGTCTCAGAGTGCAGGGTGGCAAGGGTGACTGAGGCTAGGACTGGGCTGGCGCGGCTGTGATTTCCCAGGGTGTGGCAAGCAGCCCCAGAGCCATGCAGTTCTAGGGCTGCTTGCCACCCCAGAAGGCAGGGTGCAAGGCAGCCAGAAAGGCAGAGATGGGGGGCAGATAGGCAGGTGGAGGTAATTGGAGGCGGTCTCTTACCTTAGTGAGGCTCAGGGCTAGGAGGGACCAAGCCCAGAATGGCTTGTATTGGGATGGGTACTCGCTTAACGACCCACAATTCTCAATTAATAATGGCAGCTGGGACTGCCAGGATTGCAGTCGCTAAGTGATAGGGTCACGTAACATCTCACTTTATGACCACATCACATCCCAATTGTGGTCATAAGCCGAAGACTACCTGTATAAGTTACAAGAAGGCACATTCCAACTGAATGTTAGAAAAAGAAAAGCTCCTAAGAGTAAGAGCATTTCAATGGTAGAATTTGTTCCCAGAGAGATATTGGACTCTCTTTTACTGGGTATATTAAAGTGGAGGCTAGAGAGCCATCTCCCTGTGAAGCTTTAATTTGGATTCTTGCACTGAGCAGGAGGGTAGGTTTAATAGCCTCAAAGTCCCCTTCCTAAGATTCTATGAATCCTATGATTCCATGTGGGTTTTTCTTTCCTCCAGTACCAATCATTCTCTACTATCCAAGTATAGTAGACTGGTATGAGTTAGCCCTTGAAGTCCCATAATCTGACCTGAGATCACAGTCAATCAAATGTTACTATATGATGCTATCTGAAAGTTTAAAAAAGGGCAACAGAGAGAAAACACATGGGATGGTAATTTAATACAATAAATACATAAACATTTCTACATGAACATGGGGAAGTGAATCCAATTTTTGAAATGGAGAATACTTCACTGCTACAAAATAAAACAAAAAGTTGTGTTTAATCCTGAAGTCTCATAGGCATGTGCTGCCCAAAACCAATTTTAATAACATAAACTTGACTATTCTCAGAAGATTTTGCAGAATAATTTCAATCTATCTGAATGGGTAGTCTATGTGAAAATGGTTCAGTCTTTCTAATCCTGCATTCCATCGTTAAGAATGATTTTACCTATACTTGTCCAGGTAGTGTAAACATTAAAGTACAGTAACTGAAACTTTTGTCAGGTAACAGCCTGGTACAAGATGGGGGTGGGTTTGGGTTCAGCAATCATTCCAAAGCCATGACTGTGCTTTCTTTTACTTCTGTTATCTTGGCACAATATCACTGGCAGCCAGCATAACTTAATGCATGTATATGATAGTCTGTATCAGATCAATGGCTAAGAAAGAAATTGTAGGGAAAAGTGAAGAAATACTCCAGCCAGTAAATATTAGAGAAAAGTCTTCAAGTAAGCCTCCCACCCCAGCCCCCCAACTCAGGACAACGTTTTGAAAAATAAGGATAACATAAATAAAATAAGGATAAAATAAATCATTTATCAACTTGGCAGCACCGACTTTGGGTGAAAATATCACAGCATATACCAATGCTCATACTTTATATCAAAGTCAAAAGTTTTCTTGATCTGAGGGAGATGGAGCATCATAGCCCCCAGCTTATTTATTAGTATCTTTTCTCAGATAGTCATTCTAATATATATGTATAATGTTGATTCGGAGAGAAAAAGAAACTATTACTTCCCAGGCATAAATATGAAATATAAGTAAGTTTTAAACAAATTATTACCTTTGTTATAACCTGTGAAGCAGGGGGGTCTGCAGGGTGTTGTTAGAAAAGGTCAAGATGGTGGCCATAATGGTGTGATCAAAGCTCCACACGTTTTTAATGTGCATTGCACATAAACAGCAGGTGGAGCTTTGATTGCACCATCATGGCCACTGCCTTGACTTTTTTTTACCACACCCTGCGGACCTCTCTGCTGTAAAGAGTTCCACAAACATTCTATCTTTCAGTATATAATGGAAACCTTCTTCCTGGGTCAGCGTGCCTGCAACTGCTCCGGCTTTCTCAAAGAAGAACAGCACCCAAGAATCTACAAACATGAAATCAAATTGCCATGCTCTGTTTATCTCATTCAACATTGCCTCTTTACAGGAAACAAAAATAGAAGCCAGAGTGGGACCGCGCAGATCACCCCAGTGTTCTCTCATCCATCTCTTTTTCCCACTTACGTGAATGCTTAGCCCAGTTCACGGAGACTTTCTCTGGCCCCGAATAGCATGACGCTTACTGCCAAGGATTCTGAAGCAAAGTGCAAGGTATCTCTGTATACAGAGAGATGCATATTACAGCTTTCCACAGCAATTTGCAAAATATGAGTCTTCCTCACACAGAGATACAAAAGCCGCCCATCCCAACAATGGGCATTTTGCTAGGAATTAATAATAAAGTGTAGCTCATAATTAAACCCATTAAGGTATATAAAGGTGACAGTTGTTCATCACATCCCTTTTAAACAAAGTCGAGATCTGATTCTGTCTCTTTGCATTTCACATTGTACTTGTGAAGGCATGTACTCTCTCATGTGGTAACATTGCAGATGTTTCTATAAAGAGATTGTCTCACACACAAAACAAGCAGATAAAGAACATCAGCACAGAGTGAACTTAGATAAGGATGTTTGTTATGCTCCTTGGGCTTAACTTTGATGGTGTTTCCTTCGCCCTGCAATGGTCCAAGACGTTTCATGTTCAGCCAGAAGCAAAAGCACTAGTTTAGTCTAAAATAGCAGAAATCCATTTGCCCATCAGAATACACATTTCCCTTGTGATAATCAGAAATCTTTGTGGCTTGCTCACTAGCTCTTTTGAGCATTATAAATGAGGCATCAACAGTTGCCAGTACTTTATGCTTAACAGATGACAATCTAATAAGCTATTATAAGTCGTGCTGGATATAATTATAGCATGAGGCTGTGCACTAACCTCCTGACATTTCACCATAATGCATTGTAGCAACATCTGTAAATGACTCAATAATGATGAATAGTATACACAAGGCTCAATCCCCCAGGCAGGAGTTAGACAGATGCTGCCGAATGACCCACGATTTGCAGCACCTTATTCAGCCCAGGAATCTTTGCACAAACTGTTGCCGGCAAATCCTGATGTGCAGCACTGAGCCACCCTCCTACCCTCCAGTCCAAGCAGTGCTTCACGCAGCTGTCATTGTGGGGACCAGCTTTCTTTCTAGAACTTCAAAAAGAAAACTAGTCAGGATGGGGAAACCCAAGAGTCTTTTCCCAGCCTTTTATCTTAGGTTTTACTGCAGGGAAGGGCTGCACACAGTTCCATGCCTTGGGCTTCACAAAGAGTATTAGAAAGAGTCTGTGATGTACAAATTGGCATGGAAGTGATAGAGAGAGATGAGTGTATGTGTGTGATTCTCAATACTGGGGGGAGGGACAGCAGGCATTTGCTTTGTTTCTCATATTGTGTTAGAGAGCACAACTCAGGCAGTCAGCCACGGGCCTGAGGATAATGGTACAATGTTAGCCCCACAGACAGCCGCAACCTGGGCAGTATGTCACGGATGACCTCTCTGGACAGGATTCTTCTAGATGCATGCAGTTCCAATACTGAATTGAACTGAACCACTTCCCCTCTCCCCGCAACCCCCCACATCAGATGCTGTGACCGGGCCTTATAATTGTAGTAAAGCCCAACATTTCCCCACTGCAGTCTTGAGCTTTTCGTCAAAAGGCAACTCCTATTTCTTAACCATAAATCCTCCCGCACTATTTAGTAGCATTTCTCCACCTAATACACCTTCCGTACTGTGATGGGAGGGGATGCCTGAGGTACCCCACCTTCAGGTTCCATGGGATTCCATGGGTGGAAAACAGCAAAGTTGGTAAGGAAGCTTGAACAAAATCACTGTCATGGCAGCATAAAAGGGAAGCACACCATCAATACCAGCAAGTTTAATATTTTTACTTTTTTTTAATAAGAGGGAAAGAAAGTTTGGATAAAAACTGAGTAGATAGGAGGAGGCACTCACTTTTATTTGTATTATTTTTTTCAATAATTTTATTAAACATTACAATCAAAAAGATAAAAGCCAATGCAAACTTTAAAAAAAAGTGTAAAAAGGAAAAATAGAAAATGCAGAAAAGAAAAAAGAAAGAATAGAAAGAAAAATAAGAATATAGTAAAGAAAAAGAAAAGAAATATATAAAGAAGTAACTTCCCCCTTCGTCACAAGCATAAACAATTTTAGTAATTTGTCACCTTCTCCTAAAATATAACAAATGATCTCTTCTTCCCAAATTTCATCTCTTATCTATAAACAAAACTTTAAAGCTTCATCATTCAGTCCTACCAGCAAAAGTCCATGAAGGGTTACCAGAGATAGCAACATATCTATTTTAACCTTGATCAAATACACCAACTTTATATTCTTTCCCTTTACTTTTAACAATCTTGATCTTTAATCCCTTCAAATAATGTCCTAGAACTTGATTTCTTTTCCTTTTTTCTTTGTCTCTTCTCACAAAATTCTTCAAAACTTTAACAGTTCTCTTTTGTAAACCCAATATAGGAAAGTTATCCAAGTCACTCATCTGGTTTGTTATTTGTATGTCCCTTTTAATTATTAAGACATCAGCCGGTTTCATTTGTATATCTAGTATATCACCTTTTTCCAGATCATTCTTGTAGCCTGTCATTTTTAAATCCATGTTCAAATCCATTTCAGTCTTGTTCCTCTTCCATAAGATTATTTACACACAGTCTATCTATAATGGAAGACATTCTTAAAATTAACTTCTGAGTCCATTGTTCACAAATGCCCTTCAATACATCCAATGTTAAAGTACTTTGCTCCATTCTGTGTTAGCAAGTTGAGTTTAAGTGTACTTCTCCTTTAACTGTAATCTTTAATTCCCTCTAGTGTCCAACCTTCAAAGTCCTACCCTGTTTTTTTTTTTTTCAGAATTCAAAATGGCGGCCATTTCCCACAGAAAGGATTCTTATAATTAATTTCAAAATCTTATTTCAAATCCATCTGGACCCTCAGTCCATTTATAACTTTCAAAAAATAACACTGTAATCACCCTTTTGCTGTTTATTCCCCCAAAAAAGAATTTTTCTAAGTCCTTAAACTCGTACTTAAAACTTTTGTTAAGGACTGAAGGAAACGTACCCAGCGAATGCCATAAAACTTACCATTCCAAAGGTTCTTAATATATGAAAAGCAGTAAAAGAGTAATTCCAAAAGTGATTAAGAAATGAGGCTCGGCCAAGCTTTATTTCCATATAGGCTGCATTATGACTGTGAGATTAGTTGGAATCCCTCGACTCCCAGCCGCTCAACTTCTTAGCCAACTGAAAAAACCTTGGTTCCTGCAGTCTACTCGTGAGGAGCAGCTGTCCAGAGCATTTCTGGGCGATCTCACAATCTCTCCTTCCTCCAGAGAGATTTCACTGGCCAGGATCCACCCTCCAGCCTCTGATCTCTGTCATAATGCCATCCCCGCTCCTTCAGGGACATCTAGCTCGCCGTGTCCTCATCAGAAGTCTGGGAGGAGGCACTCATGATTGGCTGGCAACCAATCCTGGCTGAGCAAGGGTTGACTGATAGTTCTTAGTGCTCAACTATTGACTTGGGAAGGCAAAGGTTGATTGGCTATCAGGTCTCTGTGAGCTCTACAGACTCACTGGCATGTAATGATCCCTTTTTAATCAGCCTCCTGGTCTCTTAATAAATATAGAAATAGAACAGCTCAGACAATCTCAAGCTTGTTTTACAGTGGAATACAGGAGTTGTATGAGGGAAAGGTTAGCCAACTGTACATTAAGAACAGTACAATAAAATATTGTAACCAGTTGAAAATGCAATAAACAGTCTGGGCAAATAAAAGATTTTAATATGTTTCCTTAAGGAAGGCATTACAGGAAAGATCCTGTTTCTTTTATATAAGCATAATATATTGTAGATGGGACTTCATAAGAGGACTTATTTTTAAGACCTTAACCCACAGGTACTATACATTAATACATGAGAAGACACATCTTCTGATATTGTAAATGGCTGTCTTTTAAAAAGTTATATTTTTCTGCATTCCTGAAATGCCTTTTGGTATGCAAAAAGCCAGATCTTATTCTATGAGATCCAAATATCTATTGGAGCAAATATCACTGAGGCCATATACAGAATGGCAGTGCATGAGAGCAGAGCCAGAGCATATAACATTATGGAGAGAAACTTTATTTTATAAAGAGAACATTTATTTTAACTAGAAATATAATTCCTTATTATTAGTAATAAATATCAAAAATTAAAACTTTTCTTATTTTTTCAGCACACTTTCAGGCCATTTATTGACAGATCCTCTCTTATTATTGGCAAACAGAGGTGAACAAGAAGCTTTAAAACTCAAAGAAGCTTCTCACCTCAATTTGCTTCTAGGCTAGACTCACACCTAGAGTTTCAGGACTTTGCTTTAGAAGTAAGGACACTTTCTATTGTGGGCATCTTCATATAGTGCAGAATGATACTGCTATATTTACACCCAACAAGCTCATTACTCAAGTAAAATACATGCTGGAAAGTGATTTGAATGAAATGTATAGTTGTTTATTTAAAAATAGATTCTTGGAATAAGGCATCCAAAGGATGCCTTGAAATTTTCTTGACCTGTTATTCAGCATGTCAGATCCTGGGATTACTGAGGTCCTCAGAAGTTTTTCTGGGACGGTAGAACAGTCAGGAATACAGGAGTTCTGTTCCTCTTTCAAAATAGTATAGAAGGATTCTGCTAGGGTTTGGCTGCATTTCTCTTGGAACTGCTTGCCATCTCAGTCTTCAGTTTTGGCTGAAACAAACTCTGTGGAGTGAAATCTCTGGTTCACCTCATCTACTGGATAGGTTTTCCTCATCCCTGAGGAGTCAAACTGATTCCAGTGTAGCATACTGTGGCATCTCACTCCTAGTTATATCATCTTTCGGCCCAAACAAAGCTTTAATTGAACTTGAGCAGAAGTTTTGATATTTAGATTTACAAAATGACAGGGCCAAAATTACCCATCCCATATGGAGAAATAGCAGATTCTCCATGGATGATTCCTAGTTACCTCTATAACATCCTGAATATTTCACACAGGAGACTTTTAGCTTGGCTCAAATTGACACACTACCTATTATGGAGACTATAGATGAATACACCAATCTCCTGCACAGCAATTGCGTGTGTTTCTGTTCATATGCAAATACAGAGTCAGTAATCCATGTATCACCCACGGCACCTGGCACTCAAATTATCAGAAAGTTTAGTTGGCTTTCTGGTCAAGAAATTTCAAACTTCTTTCTGCAAAACCTAACTTGGACAACCACTACAAAGATTGCCAAGTTTCTTACAATAACTATCACTTGCAGAAACCGGGTGATATCCTCTTCTCATTATTGTTTCAAGTTTGGGGGGCTTTTTCATCCATTTTAAATTTTATATTTTATTGGTATTTTATTGGTGTTTCTGTATTTTAAATTCTGTGTTTGTGTTTTATTAGTCTGGGGCCATAAATAAATAAATAAATCTTGTATAAAAGGAAATCTGTCAAGGAAGTGGAGCTTTTCATCACTCCTGTCAAAATCCCATCTTATATGTACCTGTTCAAAGAGCAGACATACATTGTCATTCATTCTAAAGATCCATTTGAC
This sequence comes from Python bivittatus, assembly GCF_000186305.1. Next base: position 9,466 of record NW_006538693.1, read on the forward strand.
CATTATTTACACTGGCTTTTTGCAGCCCATTGGAAGCAAACGAGTACACCCTCCTAAGGGCTTTCCATGATCTCTTATAAAGTCTAAAGTGGAGACTTAGTGCTATATGTCCCGGTAATACTGTATGTGACTACAAACTGAAACTGGAACTGACACTTGTACTCAGTTCAATAAGTAAATGTCTCTCTTGTGAGGGGTTTTTGAGGGGAGGGCAGGGGGTGGAGCTGGTGCTGCTATTGTTTCCATTAGCATCAAGCTTGCCTCGAATAAAGAGGTCTCACCCTTGGAATGTAATACACAGCAACCATTTTCACAGGGAAAACTGAGCGTTTGATTCTAGAGATTTTCCAGGCAAATGGCAATAAGCGTCTCTCACTGTCTCCTGCCGCCAACACTGATGACCCAAGTCACATAATGCCACACACCATAAAATTCCATTAAAATGAACAGCTATGGTTACAAGGTTCAATACCCAGGTCAGGCAATTTCTGGTTGTATATTTGACATAAGAGCTGCACTGCTTAGCAAGGGGAGAACTAAATTTTAAAAATGCATTTGATGGACTGCTTATTGATTCAACCTGAAGAACAGATCTGCTCCTCCTTTTTAAGTTTACAAAGAAAGACAAGCATGATTTCACACGGTCAGATTTTGAAGCACTTAGATTTAGTGGATGTTTTGCACTACACCCAGAGGAACAGATCCCTTGGATTCTATCCAGAGCATCATTCTGAGGGCCAGTTATATTCCGAGCTGAGCTCCTGGCATCCAGCCTGCAGTGCCGGCTGCTCAGTTTTCAGCAGTGTTGTCAAACACTAACATGTTGTAGCATAACTAATGGAACTCAATTTCAAGGTAGCACCAATTAACATCCACCAGCTCGGATGCATTTAGAATGCTCAAGAGAGTTATCTCTAGCCCACATGAAATACCTTTTGCTATAGCTCGAAATCACCCTCCCCACCCAAACATACCACTTTCAGTCCCAACAGGATCGGATTTTGCAGGGTTTAACTATAATTAAGCGGACAGGCACTAGCAGCAGTCTTGCCTTTCCCCAACTTGATCATCATGATTATTATTAGCAATTATATCACAGAGTTCAATAAAGCAAAATGATTAGGCTTGTTAGATAAACAAATTGACGACTCTACACCTAGAAATGACACAGATTGTAATCCCTGTTGTGGAACTGGAAGGAGAAAATGTATTAAAACAGATAATTAAAGCTATGTGACAGTATGAGAAGGCATCTAGAAGACTACACATTTACATGCAGAAATATAAACAGAAAAACATTGGTGGGGGAGGGGGGAGCAATACAGCATGGACTTACATAGAAAGTTAAATGAGGAATAGTAATAGAAGATTAGGAGCCTCACATGTGCACATAAGATATTTGTGGGGGGGAAACTGCACGCTCTGCACTGACAATAGTTTAGCAAAAAAAATTGCAAAGAGCTGCAAAGAAGGGGGGGGAAATCACCCAGCTTGTCAGTTGCATTCTGCAAAACAATGGAGAAAGCCTTGTAGTTTGTGAGTAGCAGTAAGCACATGCTGGATTTTCTCAGCACAAGATATCGGAAAGCACCATCCACATCACGGTCCTGAACCTGCATCACCCTCTAAGGATTCAGTCAGCAAAGAGGAAAATATTTTTTTAAAATGAAACAGAAACAAAGAGAGCAACTTTGCGAGCTCTTACTTACCAGGCAGGCTTCTGTTCCTGAGTCCAGCTGCCCTGCGCCGTCCTCAGCCTGCTCCACACATACAAGTAACGGCAGGAAGGGAGAGCGGGGTGTTTCTATGGAGTTGGAGCTTCTCTTCCTTGCCTATGCATGAGGGGACTGCAGCTACACAGAAATCAGCTCAGAGGTCCACATGCACCAAAAGGGGAAAGGGCTACACTTCGGTTATCAGCCTCTGTATACTGCTTTAGAGGGGGAGGCAGTCAGCCAGCTTTTAATCCACATCTCGGCATAAAACGTTCATGCGCACACACATGGACACAGACTCACATTTCTCCGTGTGCAAATGATTCACACAAGCCCACAACTGGTTTCAAGCTAATTCTGTCTTAATATCTACATAAAAGAGAGATGATATAAGGACTGCTGCAGCAAAAGATAAAGTATGTTAGAATATGTGAACCTGTGCTACCATAATATTCCTTTGGGAAAACTTTCAGGTTCTGAAGACATCTTCAGAGATGTCTTAGAAGAATTTAAGAAGAATTGGTGGGGGAGAATTAGAAGGATTCATATTATATTAGAAGAATTCATATTCGTTTTTTCTCTACATGCTCCCAAAATGCAGCTTTTCTCAACCTAATACCATCCAGATGTGTTGGGATTACACCTCTACAAAGTTAGAATTGTGCAACATTATCGCAATACATCTGGAGGGTACCAAGGAGCGGAAGGCTAATTTCAGGAGTAAATCATCTTCTTAGTTAGGTAATATTCCACAATTATATCCATTTATCCCTAAAATTACATCAATGCCTTTATTGTTCTGCTTTATGGTTTTGCTAAAAGAAAAAAAAGTTTAATAGCATTATTTGACAGACTATAGACTCCAGCTCAAGTTTCCCATATAAGATGAGTTCAGACCACCAAAATAAAAGCAGTGTTGAGTAGAATAGCCTTCTGAAATTATCCACCAAATTTGTGGACTGAGAATTTGAGTGGACGTTTTCTCTGAATGTCTTCAGGGAAAGGAGAAATTCCCCAACAATGTTTTAAAAGCAGGCTTCCTCTGTCCTGGTAATAACGGCACTGCTATTGCAAAGTCCAGATAAAGGAATTCAATCTTTATGTTATTCCTTGGGGTGGAACTGATGTGTGGGAAATCAGGAAAGCTCCATATCAATAAGAATGTAAGCATAGTAGATCAGGCCAGAGCCTCTAGACTGCTCACAAGATGGAGGCCGTGATATATCCCTCTTTCATGGTTGTTTGTTTGCAACTGGTATTTGTAGATTATTGTGCAACAAAAGACAAGATATTCATACAAAGAACATGTCCATCTCATAATTGAGTAAGTACAAGTATATCACACATGACTGATAGGAATTCTTCTTTGACAGAAAATTCAAAGGAAAATTCCCTTTCATCTAATTGAATGAGAATTTACAAAAGTGCATAATTCCTCTGCCTGGTGCTAATATTAACCAAAGCATTTGGCTCAATTTATGGGAGGGATAGTAAATAAGTAGGAATATACAGTGATGCTTTTGAAAGCAGGCTGACACAATATGAAGCAGCAGATGCTTGGGGCAGGATGACTCTTCAAGCTGATTGTTGCTCCCCACTTTTTGAGTCAGAGCCCAACAAAAAGTGTTTGCTTCTTGTTAGCCTAGACTGGTTGGATGGTTTGTCAAGTCTGCTTTTCCCAACTCATCACAGAAAATACAATTCAGATTCTGAATGAGCAAGCGAGCAAGCCAAGAAACAGAAAGCTTACATGGACCAGTTATGGTAAGTTACTTCAGAATTTAAATGTCAGTGTCTTTCGAGAATCTTTTCCATAAATGTGTCTTATTTGGGAATCAGCACAAAGTTGTTTCTAAGTAGATAAAATAAGTGAATACTTGCTCAGCCAGTGACCTAAGTATATATATTTTTTAAAAAAATGAAAGAAAGGATGCTATAATAAGCAATGTCAACTGTGATGGTCCCAGCCTGCCAACATATGAATGGTCATTTGGGACCCTCCTTGGCTGCAGACCCTGGATTTGTGCCCCGAGGTCCATTGCACACATTCCTCCAGGCACTATTTATGGGGTATGTCCTGCTTTGCTCCTATGCACATACTGGCACCACAGCTGCATTGCAGTATTTTATGAATAGGCAGTATAAAGAGAAGTGACCAAGTGGCAGTGGTATTAGGAGAGTCAGCTTTGCCCTATGTCCCTGAAGCTAACCAGCTGCCTTCAACAGCCATTCCTGTTAATTGTACTTGGAATAAGACCCCTCTTATCATCATCTGAAGCAGCTATTTGTCTAGGGCTGGTCCTGCTGTGGAAGTTCTTAGATGTACACTGCATGTTTTCAAACATGGAACATCAGCGTAATTTTAAACACATTTTTTCAGGTACATACAAATCTGCTTTGCATAGATCACTAATGAGGCCAGCCCAAGTTACAACTAGATTATCTGAAAATCAGAAATGGCTAAGTGTCCATTATATTCAGTATAGCATTCCTCTAAATGCAGATACATACACACAGAATTAGGAATGAAAGACATTTACTAGTATCAGAAAAGAAACGGCTTTCAGGATGCTATACAATAAAGAGGCTACATACGTTCCTTTTAGGGGTAAACCTACTCTATCCATATAATCCCATTGGGTTCCATTGCATGCTAATCCTTAATCTATTAAGATTGTTAGCCATTCTACCTGGGGAGTTTGAAAGTTGAAAGCCATCATATCTGAAGAGCATTAGGTTGAGGAAAGCTGTGCTAGAGAGTGTTAAGTAGATGGAAATCAAAACTGACTCTTATGATTCCATCATGTCAACTAATTTAGCCTTGAATGGAAAAGTGTCTTAAACTGATACAATCTTTAGAAACAGAAGCTTGAACCTGAAATCCCACAGGAAAGGGATGTGTGCTTTAAGAGAACATTATCACTGAGTCATTATTCAGTTCAGTCCACCCATAAGTGGTAGCCTGGCCACGCAAACAAACTGATTTGCTTTTAATTCTGCAAAGTCAATTTTCAGTCCAGAATAAACCATTCTTAAAATAGTTCTGAAGACAACACACTGCTGTCATTTTAATGGTGTTTCCTAAAAATGCCTGCATTAGTCTCAAGAAAGGTAAAACTGTGATATGACATGATCAGAGTTTATATCATGCTGCTTTAAGTTGTGAGAAGTAGAATGGTATAAAAATATTGAGATGATAGATAGATAGATAGATAGATAGATAGATAGATAGATAGATAGATAGATAG
>NW_006538693.1:14690-27811 GCF_000186305.1 Python bivittatus
CACAGACACACAGACACACAGACACACAGACACACAGACACACAGACACACAGACAGACTGACTACATTACTAGTACTAGATAGATATTTGGGGAATAAAAATTATTTCAAAGCAAGTTCATGATGCCAAACAAATGCTGAGAATGAATAACAACCACAGCAATGCTGAATGTTAAGTAAGGAATCTTTATGCATTTGTACAAACTAATTCATAATTAATGTACTAATGGCTATTTAGAAAATAGCTGACTTCCTATTCAGGTTGCATCAAGTTCACACATATTTCCTGATAATTTGTCTACATAGTACACAAAGTCTATGAAAGTCTCTCTGTACAACACTTATGGAAGCATATATCCATTCATTCTGACGCTCATATATGCAAACATTACCATAGATCTTTGGGCCAAACTGCCTGAGTATATTAACTGTGTGGCATCTGGCACTGGCAGGGCATATGATTTATTCTAATCCTATCCTTCTGATGCTGTTTTCCCCTCAATATTTCATCTTTATTCCAGATGGTTCTTTTGAATGACCATATTTTCCACATGCTGCTAAGAAAAGAGAATTTTTAATAATGTGATGTAAAGTACTTCCTTACTAGGGGGAGTAGTTTCAGCATCTAGTTCAGTGGATCTGCCACCTATATAACGCATGCAGCAGAGATAGATTCAGGTATATGAAACTAACAATTCTTTTAAAAAAAGAACTGAAATGACAAGCATTAGAAATCTTCAGGGCTACAGATAAGTAAAATATATATGACCTTCCAAGCACCTTCTCCTGCACTTATAATACTACATATTTGTGTGTTCACTTTATTTATTTATTTATTTATTTAATCCATTTGTAAAGCTGCCCACCTCAACAGATGACTCTGGGTGGTGAACAATATCAAATAGAAATAAAAACAATTACATCATCAATCCAAAATTTAAATACAGAGCAGCCAAGAAAAACAGCATAGTCAACAATATTAATACAGCCAGGAGATGGATCCTTTCACACACTCAGGGCCCCAGGCCCTGGCACATAATGAGGTCTTTAGTGCTTGCTGAAAGACCAGCAGGATTGGAACCAGCCTAATCTCTGGAGGGAGAGTGTTCCAGAGGGCAGGCCTTATAGCAGAAAAGGCCCGCCTCTTGGGCCCCACCAACCAGCATTCTTTAGTCAACGGGACCCAAAGCATGCCCATCCTGCTGGGCCAGATTGCATTACAATGTGGTACTCACGCTGTAAATACAATAGATACCACACTGCATGGTAATCACTATTATATGTCTACTTTGTAGCAAATACATAACTTTTCGTATTTCTAATATTTCATTTCAAGACAGAATTGGCTATGTACTGAGCATTCACTAAAGTGCTCACTGCTTAAGGGATATAAACCTGCTTATAGTGATTCTACTTTTATACAAGATACCCACACTGCAAGGACACTCAGCAATAAAATGTGAAATCAATAGACAATTATTGTCAGTACAGTAACTGCCTATAAATTCATAGTGCCGCTTTGGCCACCAAAGCAAGCACTGGAAGCATAAAGAAATCTAAATGGCCACTATATGACTAATCCAAGCTATTTATAGCAGACCCGTGTCTGCATCTATTAAACCCCCAAGGGTGGAATGGTTCATTATCTGGACTAGAATTAGGGAAGTAATTGAAATGTAGGAGCTGATATGCAGATCAATCAGGATTTCCCATCACAACTGTTGGAAATGCCTCAGGAAACCATCCTCATACCCTACTGAAGCTCTGTGCAACTTATAACTATCAAAACAAAGCAGGCTGGCTTTTTAAATGGCCTTCAAGCAACTGGCAAAGTACATGCAGGACAAGGAAAGTTCATTCAGATGAAATAAATTAATGGATAGTTGAAATATTAGGTTAGATTACACCTTAGATGTATCTGGATAATAGCTGAGAGATTATGACAGTTGAGATCCAGCACATCTGGAAAGCAGTAGATCAGGAAAGCTGCACTAATGAATCTTTACATCAAAGCAGCCAATATTTCAAATGTCTGCAGTGTTCAATCTTACAATAAATCATCCAGAGATAAATATCGTATCCAGGAAATAAACAGCCAGGAGTAAGCATTAATGGAGACTTTTAACTATTTAAGCCTGCTACTGCTACTACTACTACTGGTGAGGTTGCTGTTCAACATTTTTATGCAAAATGCCTGTATCTGATTACCTGCCTATTATTTATGTATTTATGATTTTAACACAACCGCATCAGGTGTCCACATACACTTACTTATTCTGGTGCAATTTGCCTTACCAGATAGAGAATTTATTCCCTGCCCTACTCTTACATCTGCTTATTTGTGTTGCAATTTCAAGGGTTTCTACAGAAAGATCTTTATCGTTTTCTAATTGCCAGTCTTCCCTAACCTGATGATATGCTGGAACTCAGTTCCCAGAATTTATAGCTAGATTTTGCTGGAGAATTTGCTATCTTAAGAAATAATATGACACTTATTTTTGAAGCAAATGAGCCCTGTTTTCTTCCCAATACATTGGGGTCACAGGCAGAAGGAGAAAGAAGGGAGAAAATAACCGGCAGTAACTGGCGGCAAATGACTGATGTTCCTTGGGGCTATCTTTGCATATACCAAAAAGTAAACTGAGTTACAATATTTGCTCCTGTCATGTACCCAGAAGTAAGTCCTTGTGGAGTTAACTATGATACAGTTGGAGTTACAATTAACGGTAGGATAACGATCAGGCATATATAACACAGTGAAGATATATGTCACTAGGATTTCAAATAAGAAAAGACACAAATAGCACAGTTTAGCAAAGGAAAGACCATGCTTCATCTCTTCTTGGAACACAGGTCAGTACATTCCCTCTAATTATTATTTTATTATGGATGCTCCAAATATTACTTATAAATGCACAAGCCTTTGATGGAGATTTATAAAATTTTACATTGAGAAAATAGGAAGGAGGGGAAGTTTACTTGTATGATATTAGAACTTGGTTGTAAGGCACCCAGAGTTTGGTACAAGATAAGCAGCTATATAAATGTTTTAAATAAATAAATAAAATTGAGTCATTCATTGAAAAATGAATGACCATAGATTGAGCAGATGTAAAATAAAGTGCATCATTACACAATGCTTTTAATTTATGGAGCTCACTGCCACAAAATGTGGGCATTAATTAAATAGTTGGGGCATTTGGTAGCTGTTAGACAAAATATCTACTGCTATATGAAATATGTATGTTCAAAAGCATTATGTTACTGAATACCAAGGGAGTAATAGCAGGAAATAATTATTACTGTCAGGGTATATTTGTGGACATCATCATCATCATCATCATCATATTATTTATTAAATGTACATGCTGCCCAACTGAAATAAATTAATGAATCTGGGTAGTTTACAAATTGTTAAAAACATTTAAAAAAAAAGAAACAATACCAGACAGAAAAGAACAAAGATGGGAAAGTTGGCAAAGATGAAAAACAAAAACATTTTAAAAAAAAGAAACAATACCAGACAGAAAAGAACAAAGATGGGAAAGTTGGCAAAGATGAAAAACGGAGTAATAGCAGGAAATAATTATTACTGTCAGGGTATATTTGTGGACATCATCATCATCATCATCATCATCATCATCATCATCATATTATTTATTAAATGTACATGCTGCCCAACTGAAATAAATTAATGAATCTGGGTAGTTTACAAATTGTTAAAAACATTTTAAAAAAAAGAAACAATACCAGACAGAAAAGAACAAAGATGGGAAAGTTGGCAAAGATGAAAAACGTGATGGGAACAAAGAAAAAGAAAACAAAGGGGGCTTTACTCTCCCTTGTCAAAAGCCTGGGCAAAGAGCAAAGGTGTTTGAAACAGTAGTAGGGTAAGATTTAAATTAGATAAGAAAAGTTATGAATTTACCACTGAGAAGACTGAGTTTGAATACGCCTTGTGTATTAATGATGAACATCTTATTGCTAAAATGTATAAACTTCTGTTAAAGATGAATTTGGAAGATGAATGTGTTAAACATTGAATGGTTAAATGGGCAAAAATTTTTGGATATAATATAATGCTGGACCAGTAGGAAAATATGTGGAATAAAGGGTTAAAGTTCACTCTTAATTATACGTTAAAAGAAAATTTTTATAAAATGATGTACCATTGGTATTTGACACCAGATAAATTGTCAAAGATGTATAAAGGAATTTCAGATGTAATCAGTGTGAAGGTATATTTTATCATCTATTGTGGACTTGCGAAAAAGCTAAGAAATATTGTAATATGATATGTATTTTGATTCAAAAGATTTTGAAAATAGACTTGCAACTAAAACCAGAGACCTTCCTTTTAGGTATGATGGATAAACAAATGGAAAGACAACACAGAAATTTACTTCTTTATATGATAACGGCAGCGAGACTGTTATATGCACAAAAATGGAAGGATTTACAGATACCTACAGCCAGAAGAATGGATATTGAAATTAATGGAACTGGCAGAGATGGTGAAACTGACTACTTTACTTAAAGAGAGGGCACTGTCTAGCTTTGTTTCTAATTGGAAATCACTTTTGGACTTTTTTGCCTGACACTCAAAAAAAATTTGATTTTGGGATTTGATAATTGATGTTATACCTATAGAAATATCTTGTACAAATCATATCTATTGTTGAAATGGATTGATTCTAGGAATTTCTAGACTAAAAATTATTTTCTATTATGTAAATTTTTAGATACTAGAGTAAGAAGTGAATATATTTTACATTTATACCTGCACCTAGGAAAGTCGGAAGCTACTCTTCCTTTTCTGTTTTTTCTTTACTGGTTTTTCTTTTCTTTCTTTTTTTCTTTTTCTTTTTTCTTCTTCTTTTTTTTTTTACTTTCTTGTATTTTAACTTTTTGGAAAATTTAATAAAATTTATAACAAAAAGAAACAGTAGTAGGGTGAGGGCCATTCGATTCTCAGAGGGAAACTCATTCCAGAGGGCACGTGCTGCTAAACTGAAGGTACACTTTTGGATCCTGATAGATGGCATTGATTAACCCAGAATGCATCAATCCTGCCAGGTCAGATTGCCTGGGCAGATACTATGGGAAGCAGGCCCTATGCCAGGTAGGGCTTTATAGTTAACAGCCAGCACCATGAATCACACCTGGAAACAACTGACAACTAGTGCAGCCTGTGAAGCAGAGGTGTAACATGGGCATATTGAGGCATGCCTATCACTGCTGCATTCTGGACCAGTTGGAGCTTTTAGGTGGTCTTCAAGGGTCAAGCCATGAGGTAACCAGGGCATGAGTAACTGACTGAAAGGGCCCCTGATTTAGGAAAGGGTGAAACTGGTGCAACTAGATGAAGCAGTGCAGAGTCCTTTCTGGCCACAGCTGCCACCTGTTCATTAAGCAGGAGCTGTGAGTCCAGGAAGACCCCCAAATTGTACACCACCCTTGAATGGGAAGTGCTACCCCATCCAAAGTGAAAGGTGGAATATACCAAGATCTGGATGGTACAAACACCACAGCCACTTGGTCTTGGTAGAATTGAGCCAGGAATGGTTGCTCCCCATCCAAACCTGTACAGCCTCCAGGCACTGGAACAGAACCTCAACAGCTTCACTGGCTGGTCTGGAGTCAAAAGATATAACTGGATATCATCAACATACTGATGACACTGAACCCCAAACTGGCAAAGACCTCACCCAGCAGTTTCATGTAGATGTTGAAAAGGAGGGGAGAGAGAATAGAACTCTGTGGCCCCCCACAGAGGAGGGGCCTGGGGAATGATCTCTCCCCACCAACCAGCACCAACTGAAACCGGCTGTGGAGAAAGGAATAAAACCATCGTTAAACAGTGCCCCCAATCCCCACCCATGGAGCTGGCTCTGAAGGATACCATGATCAAAGGTATCAAAAGCCATGCAGAGATGAAGGAGCATAAGGATGGATGCAACACCACAAGTGTGACCAAAGCTGTCTAAGTACTAAATCTGGGCCTGAAACCTGACTGAAACAGGTCTAGATAATTCATTTCATTTCATCAGTTGCAGACCGACCACCTTCTCAGCAACCTTCCCCAGAAAGGGAAGTTGGAGACTGGTTGATAGTTATCGAAGACTATTGGGTCCAAGGTGGATTTACTGGAAAGGTGACTGTTTGGAGATCACTATGGGGAGAAGAATGTGACCTATGTTTGGATTCAACAGTATTCTTTGTTATACTTAACTTGTTATACTTCTATATAACTTCTGAAATATTTTTTCCTGTACCTATACTTACTATAATTCTAAGCAGCATATGGATTAGATGAATTAATGGAGGATATGACTATTGGGAGAGCCAGTCTGGTGTAGTGCTTAAGGCATCAGGCTAGAAACTGAGAGACTGTGAGTTCTAGTCCTGCCTTAGGCACAAAGCCATCTGGGTGACCTTGGGCCAGTCACTCTCTCTTAGCCTTAGGAAGCAGGCAATGGCAAACCACTTCTGAAATCCTGCCAAGAAAACTGCGGGGACTTGTCCAAGCAGTCACCAAGAGTCAACACTGACTCAAAGGCACCAAAAAAAAAAAAAAAAGACTATTGATGACTATTATATATGATGACTATATTTTATGTGCAGTAATGGAGGCAATGGGTCTCTAAATCCCAGTTGCTGGAGAGCATGTATGGAAACAACGGTTCTATTGTTCATGTCCTGTTTGTGGGCTCCTGTTGGCATCTGACTATGAGGGAATTCAGTGGTAGATTAGATGGATTTTTGATCTAACCCTGCTTTTCTTATATTCTTATGCCAGCTGGCAACTGTGGGACCTTATGTCCAACTCACCTGGGAAAGGCAACTTGGTACCTTCTAAATGTAAAAGACAAACCTTATTACATTTTTGTCATATCACAAATTCTTACTGTCTTATTACCTTTGGAATGTCAAGCCTAGAATATTGTTTCTTTACATTATATTGTAAGATGTGAAGTCCTAAAATAATATGAACCAGAATTATTCTGTATAATATGGTCTAATTGCATTCATTTTCAGCATGCAATTTCCTCCTGTCAAAATCTCATGTCCTGAGACATAGTATATCATCAGTTGTATCAACATGCTGACTGTGTTCATACAACATGTTTAACCAGTGTTTCACTGTACTGCAGCCATGGACAGATCCTATGAAAATTAACCCCAATTCAGATACTGTATATTTGTAAAATACATCTCTTTAAGTCTTGGATTCTGAAAACCTGTTTGTTTTATTCCAATCCATCTTTTCTGATCGTTTATCTTTTCACCTGCTTTTAGCTGAATATCTGTGTTTCTAAACTGAAAATATCCCCTTACTCCCCTCTCTAAATCTTCCCTTTAAATGAATGCAGAAAGTGTCTCTTTGGCTGAATCCTTAGCTTTCAGCCTCTGCCAATATTTATTTGTATTTTTCCATTTCACCTTTGTTGAAATCAGTTCCAAAGCATGGTAGAATGTATTAAAAAGATGACAATCCCAATTCACAAAGATATTTTAAAATTACAATTAATAATTCAGCTTCAAAAACGGTTAGAATTACATGTATAAAACCATGAATTCCTTAAATCTGTCACAGGACAAAAATACTATAGCAGAATTCAAAGAAACAGCAGAATCATTTGTATCTGATTCCAGAACTGGCTGTGTCCATGAACAGCTACAGCTCTCTACTAAGTCCTCAGTGGCTCTTCATAGGACAATTCCTCCTAACCACTATCCTACATATCAAGATTTTTCATTCTTAGTCTGAAGGAAGATGTAACTGATAAGTAGTGTAGTAGAACATATCTGCCATTCTGCATTTTATAAGAGATTGCTTTTTCTGGTTAAGTACATGCGTTTACATTCCTTTGCAAGTATAGCAAGGAATTAGATACCAAAGGAAGTTGTAATAACTGTTCCAATTCAAGGCATGCTATAACAACAAGAACTGTACATTCATTTTGCCATGGTTTGAGTTTCTTCATTTTTCATACTAGTTTAAATATCATAGTTGTCCTGAACAACTAAGAAAATTGTAGCTTTCTGAATTGCTTTCTGGCAATTAATTGGTTTTTAGACATACCCTTCTCTTTTGCAGAAAGGCATTCCCTACGGGTTGATTAGGTAATGAAATAGTAAAACAGGTTTGAAGTTTATTTAGAACTGTAACAACAACATGCCCAATAGGAATGTGCAGACTTCAAAATTAATTCATAAATAGTACTTTAGACCCCAGGCAAACTCTTCGCTTCTGCTATTCATGAAAGAAGCTCATCATTTTACAGGCTTTAAAGAATTTACTCATGAAGTTTAACGCAACCTTTAAAGCAGCTACAACTTTTTTTTCAGGTTAAAGCCTGGAAAACAATGGCCCTCCTTAATAAGTACTAGGATCCTGCCGAGTCCCAAGATCTTCCAGAATATTTTTAAAGCACACATAGCCATAATGCCCAAGTATTAAAAAGAAAGCAAATCTAGGACATCTAGCAATAGCCAGAGAGTGGGGGGAGCATAATGCTGTATCTTGAGGATCTGGAGCCCAAAGAGGATTCTAGGACAATAAACTCCAAAACACACCATTCTGGGGAACTTCTCAGACCCTCATTTTGTGTCTTCCTAGCCTGAGGATGTACCGCAGCTCTCCCATTATGTCAGAATTCAAGCATCAGAGGTTGACTTTTCCATAGCTTCTGCACATTCTCAAAGGACTCGTTTAAGGCTAAGGCCAGCAGCAAACAGAAGCAGGGCTAAGGTATCACCTGATCTTTGTATTCTTAAGGTCTCTGCTGAATACTGTTCTTTAGTGAAATTAACCCAGTCTGTAACTTCCTACAGTTTGCTCAACAGGTCCTTTAGTATCTTGGTGTGCTGAATCCACAGTTAGTGCCTCTTCTACTTTCCCTGTGTACCCAACTATTCACTGGCTTCCTCTAAGACCATAATCAGGCCAGGACACACAGTAAGAAGGGCATTGGGCTTTCGAGCCACTCAGGAGTTTGAGGCTGACATATCTGTGGCTGAGCCAGAGACTCATGCAATGCAATCCAGTCATTTTCACATACAGTATTTATTGATGCAGAAAAGATTATTCTGAGTCTGAATCATTGATTTCTTCATGATGGTATAACACAAGGTATCACTAAACCAGAATGCAAGTTTACAGCCTTAACACAGGAATAGACCAGAATAGACCATTGTTCTGAGGTAGTAATTGGTGCCACATTATCTTAAGTAGTTTCTGAAATATAGCTTTTGAATTAGTCAAGGAGCTAATCCCCCCTGCTACACACTTGCTGAAATGTTTGTATCAATAACCACTAAGTACCTTAATTTGCTAATGGACTTAATTATCTGTTTAGAATAGCTAGCAACAACTTGGTGCATACCTAATCGAAATGTTGCTGCTGCAGAATCTGCTAAAAATACTGCAGCAAACATAAAGTATGACAGGCAAATCAAATGGGATCTGCAGTAGCAATTTTCATAGCATTATACATTTATTTTGTCTTTTTTGCATCTGGTAAGCTTATGATGAAGCATGGCTTTTTAAAAAAAATCACACACACATATAAAAGGGTCTTATAAGACTGTGCATTGCTCTTACTGCTCAGACAATGGGTTTTCATAATAGTTTTACATTCCAAATTTCAGGTCCAGACAGGTATAATCTAGATCAGGATTACTGGGCACTTTCTGTTTTATTCTGGTTATTTGCATTGCTGGATATTAAACATACTCCATGGAAGTACACCCTATTGCATTTTCCCTCTCAGATTTATGCCGAAGTAATTCTATGCATAATCTATATCACAGCCTCAGAAAATCCAAAAGTACAGCTAATATTAAATCTGATCCACCTGCATTTGGTACCTTCTGCTCAATTTACTCTTTATTCAGAAACACCAGTTCAGCATTTCAGATCGCTGTGATGAGTCTGATGAGGCTTGTAAATTCCTAAAATGGTTAGATCAATATGTTCAGAAACTGAAGAACCTTTTTGATTTATCCCTTGTTTAATAGAATTGCCCCAAATATATCAAACTCCAGGAGTGAAACGGCTCAGTGCCCATTGTTATTAGAGATGGAGTCAATCTTATCTTCACCACAACAGGTAGCCCATTAGGCAGAGACCTGCCAGATGCTGCTGCTCCATTAGGGCATTAACCCTTTTTTAAAAACTTATAGTCCGAAGTTTATCATTGGCTGGATATTTTGCAAGCTTTCACGAAGTAGTGAAGCCTGACTCATTTTACTCACAAACTGACTGTTATCTGCATCACTGACAAATTGTTACGCGTGAACATAAATAAGCCCAACAGCTACTATTTCCACTGCAAATTGTAAGTTGCACAATTGTTGAATAAAGCAAGAATATACAACAAATTGATTTTTAAAATGTGTAAGAGATCATGACTCCCTTAAAACTTGTCTAATAAAATTGTCAGCTCATAAAAACAAAGATGCGAGAAGGAGAGACTATTACACTCAAACCATTATTTTTCAACCATGGATCCAATAATCAGTTTTCTATCCTTTCATCTGTAAAATGGGAACAACTGAAAGCTACTTTGCATGAATGTTGGTTGATGGAAAAAGCAATAGGGAAGCTTAGATTTTTCAGATGCTACTTTATGCTGGCTTTATGCATATATTTCTCTGGCTTTATACTATCAGATTTACATGATCTGGACTGGCTTATATCCATGTAGTTCATTTTTAAGGGGAAAATATGAATAAATAAATAGTAGTAGCAGTAGCAATAGTAGCAGTAGCAGTAGCAGTGCTAGCAATTTTATTATATAAAAATAATACCAAAAGAAGTACTAGTAGGAGAAGTTAACATTATTAACAATATTCTTGAACACTGTTATGAGTATTCCCTCTGATCTTGGTATGCTTTGAAAAGAAAAGAAAAAAGTATACGGTATGCTTTTTAGAAAATCATTTATTTGATACATCACATTACATCTGTAAAGAGTGCAAAGGATGAATAAGGACCTGTTCTCATGTCTAAAACATTTTTCCCTACGTGAATGAAAAAATGCCATCTAAGCAAATACTGATGTGTCCATTGAATGGCATAATTAACCACACACTGCTGATAACAGATCACCAGGATGCATCCCTCATTTGTCTTTTTGGCAGCCTGATATCAGAGGCATCTTGTTATTCCTAAAAGAGGCAGCTTGGCAATCCATGCTCAATACTTCCTAGTGTTTTTGGTCTCCCCGATTATATGTCAGTGGATGCCACAAGGTAGTATGGATTTATCTCAGTACCTGTTACTGCAACATTCCCAATGGGCGTCCTTTGCTTTTTGTGTTTTAACAAACAGGAGACTGAATCTCCTCTTCACCTGCATTGCAGCAAAGGCATTTTAACCTGCTTGTTTTCCCTCTTATCTCTTCCTTGAATGGAATGATTCAAGTAACCACAACTTGCAGCATTTGAGCCCTGAGCACCACTTCAGCCTCCAGCCTCTCACTTGCTCTCACTTCCCCAAAACCTCTTAGAACAGAGTTACCAGGGGAAGGGGACTCCAGATGGCAGCTGAAACTGCATCAGCAAAGCCCCGCCTCTTTTGTTAGTGTTCTGTGAATGACACATGTAAAAAGGGGGTGGGGCTTTAATCACATGGTCACAGCTGCCATCTTCACATTTTGAAACCCCATGCAGTGACTCTTCCTGAGTTATAACCTCTTCAGCCTGAGGGCCACACTTGGCCTGTGAATGTTGCACTCCCATAAGTGGAAGAGAGAGGGGACAAAGAAATTGATGGTGCCAGGCCAACATTAAAATTTAATCAAATTGAATATGAATTTAAGGGATTAAGGAGAGTTAGAACAATTATTTCCCATGTGCTTCTGTCATATTAAATATGACAATTTGGCAGCAACATTTGGAGAAGCTCTAGGAATCATGGCCAAGTCTTAGAAGGGCTGTGTGCAACTTTGGGGCCTCAGATGAGGCACCCCTGCTAGAAGAAAACACTCGAAGTCTATTAAGCTGTTGAATACAGAGTACTGAAGTAGCCTTTTGTATTTTTTCCCCATCTTTGACTTGGGCCTCAGGTGACACCCTGGAATACTGCTCAATCAGGAGTTGTCTGCCAGGGAGGTGGGATGTCAAAAGAGATGGTGGCCATGACTATTTGATTACACAACACATGTAAAAACGGGGTGGGCTTCAATTAAAGTCACAACTACTAATTTGACCCACCCCATGTGCAGTCTTTGTGTTCATTCCTTTTTTGTCTGTCTATGGCTTGCATTTGCCTGCTCATAATCCTGCACCTATGTATCTTTTCTCCTGATCTAGCTATGCAACAAATACTATGAGGCTTCCAACACTAGTATTTCTAAAGCTCATCTATGCCATAGCTTACTGCAGCTGAAGTTTGCAGCTGTTGGTTTGCAATTTTGGTATAATCTTAATATTGGATGATCTATTCTTATATATGTAGATTTATAAATATATAAATCCTCCTCCACTTACCAGAAGTTTTTATTTTTCATACATTTATCACATGTTTCTAACACATTTATCACACATATAATTCCATTTGGGTAGAAAAGCATGCAGGAGAAAACTCAAAATTAATAAGTACAAAAAGTGAATGATCTAATGAAATAGAGATGGTGAATAGGCAATAACCTTTTTTAATTTCAATGGATAAAAACAAAAGGAGAATGAAAATGGCAAGGCAAACAATAACTGAGTATGGATGACTAAGGAATTCAATCTCTGTGAATTTTGGCAGAAAATGAATTGATCCCTTGTAACTCTTACTACTGCGTGGATTATAGAATTTGGCTACTCACCTAATTTTGCACGTCACCAAATGTTACAAGGGGCATAGCTTTAAATTTGCAAATTATGTTTTGGAAATCTTTATTTAAATAGAAAAGTCATATTTAAATATCTAATTTGAGATTATTTTTCCCCCAAATTATTTGACAATGAAAGAACAAGAAAGTGAAAGAATGAGAGAGAAATATCCCAAGTCTTCATACAGTAGAAGCAGAAAGATGGATGGAAATATGTCACAATCTTTTAGTGCTGCACCACATGTTCTTATTTGAGTTTTTTAAATACAAAACTCCCCAGGTTTTTTTTTT
>NW_006538694.1:6823-17830 GCF_000186305.1 Python bivittatus
CCTGGGGAGAGGGAAGAGGGGAGAGGGGAGAGGGGAGGGCAGCACAGGATGAGGACCGCAGCCCCCAGGGGCTTCCTTCAGGGCGCCCCAGAGTGACGCGGCTGCAGTCTGGGGGCCCAAGGTGCAGCACCACCCTAAGCTCCAGAAGAGTGGCCCCTTGTCCACGCGGGCCCGGCCTGCTGCTCCTGCTCAGCAGAGGTCCAACGCAGGAACTCCACACGCACGTGCAAACCGGCCAGCGTGTGGCTTGACGTTTCTCCCACCAGAAGCCTCCTTCCAACCTCAACACTGTTCCAGTAAGGCCTCTTCAACCTTGGAAAGCTCTGTTCACCTAACAGGAGACCCCCCCCACGGCTGGGCCCACCTCCTGGACAAGGTCAGCCGTCCCACCTTCTCGGTGTCCAGGTCTGTGAGTTCGTCGTGCCGGCGCTGCGTGAAGACGATGGTGAACACGGCGTGGGAACGGCTACTGGTTTCGTTCATGTTGGTTGCAGCCACAGTCCTGGGGGGCAGATTGGGTGAGGGGGGGCTCTCTTTCCTGGAGAACCACCGGTCTGGGATCCACGTGTCCTGGTCCCAGTCCAGGCTCCCAGGCCCCCTGCCCTGGGGCCAGAAGAACGCCCACAGTCCCGTCTCCCCGCCACCAGGCCTGGGCTGGGCGTCTGCTTCCTGGCCAGCTGCGGGAGCAGAGCATCCCAAGCCCAGACCCCCAGGTGGAGGATCAAAGGAGGGCCCTTCTCCCTGGGGCCCAGACCCCGCATGGCTGCCCCCCCCCGTAGGGGCTTACCTCGCTTTATTGCCGCAGTCCATGAGGTCGGCAATGTCTTCAAAAGAAGTGACAGCCAGCTTGGAGAGGTCTTCGACGTAAGGCCCCATGATGGGGTGCTCACGCACACGCAGATTTCCACGGCTTTTGGGATTCAGGAGGTCACGCACACGCTCACAGTAGATCTCCATGTAGCTCACCTGGGGAGGGAGAGCGGGGCATTCAGGCCGAGGAACGTGGGGCGGGAGCAAGGGGGGCAGAGGCCCAACTTACCTCCACAGAACAGGACAGGGAGGGCGATGCGTCCTCCGCCACTCGGACAAAGAGGTCTTCGCAGAGCTGGAGGGAGAGGGAGGGGGAGGGGGAGTCAGGGCTGGAGGGCCAGGTAAGGGGTGGGGTGGATTGGTTCTCCCTCCCTCCCTCCCTTTTTAGCCACACATCCCAGCAATGGGGGGCGGAGGCGGGAGGGCCAAAGTTTGCGGAGAAGCAAACAGTGGCAGGAGACGATCACGAAGGGGCTCTCCTGCCCAGGCCCCTGGGTCTCATTCGCAGCAGCCCCTTGCCTCCAGGCACCTGAGGGATGATGCCCTGCTGGCCCTTCTCCTGCTTGCCCATCATGGTGTACGACTTGCCAGCCCCCGTCTGCCCGTAGGCGAAAATGCAGACGTTGTAGCCCTCAAAGGCGTGGCACAGCATCTCCTCTCCGATGTCTCTGTAGACCTGCCGCTGGGAAATGAAGTGGGGGTCCTCCTCCTGGAAGAGAGAGATCCTTGCATGGGGTGCCCGATGCAAGGCCGACCTCGTCAAGCGAGGGCGGGGTGGGGCCTCCCCCGGGGCAGCCGACACTCACCGAGGTGTGGGACCAGTAGGAGTAATCAAAGGTGAAGGTCTTGGGGGCATCCTTGGCCTGCTTGGGGTTGGCGATGCCTGCAGGGAGGGAGAAAAGGGAAGCCCCTCTGGCTAGACCCACCATTCCCAGCCCTCCTAGTGATAGAGGCAACTGGGGGAGGGGGCTGCCTTCCCACAGACAGGAGCATCTGTCGGGGAACGCTGCTACAGATCATGGCTCCCCACGATCCTGGCCAGTGTGATCTGAGGCCATGGCTACCTGCAAGGCTCATAGGCAAGGCAAGGGAGGTCTGGGCTGGGATACCCGAGGGGGGCTGCCGGGAGGCATCTGCCAGCTCCCACCGTGGCCTAAGCGGACCCTGCCTGCCTCCCAGGCACGGACGTGGCACATTCTGGTGTGGAATCAAACGGCTTTTCTCGCAGCATCCAAGCCAGATGCAGGAGGTGACAGGAGGGCAAGGCAGGACTTGAAGGCAGGAGTCCGCTCCCTCCCCCACTGTTGCCCCTCCCTAACAAGCCAGGGGTAGACTGCTGTTCCCCTCGGAGCCTCTGCTCGGCTCTTATTCGCAGTCAAATTCAGCCTTTGGAAGTGAAACAGAGCGTTAACTCTGTCCATCAGCGCCTGAAGATGATCTGCCCAGCGCCGTTCCCTCACAGGCCTCCCTGGCAGGGTGCCCCTTGGCGGCACACCTGTTTCATGACCTCATTCTGCTTCCTTCAGTCCGCACGGGGGCCCCCGCCTGAGAGTCCCCAGGACTTACAGAAGGAAGCTTGCTTGGGCCGGATCCCCGCAGGAGTGCTCCCAAACCAGGGGGGCCAGAGCCAGAGTAGAGGGGCTGCCGAAGAGGACCTTTGTGGGGCGCTGCGCTAGTCCGGGAGAGGTGCCTGGGAGTTTCGTGCCCAGCGGCCACCCAGAAATGGGGCTCTGCTCCGCAGGGAAGCAGTTAAGGTTCCCCTTCCCCCGGGGACACAAGCCCCATTTGCAGCAGCTCAGGGCCAAGCATGGGGCCAACTGACTTCGGCCAACTGACTCAGGGCCAAGCATGGGGCTTCGGCAGCTGGAACGGGTTGGGCTTGGCGCTGCTTCTTCCTTGGTGAAGCTCGCAAAGGAGAAGGACCATCGGAGGAGGCCGGATCATCTTCCCCCAATAACTCCCCCCCCGCATTTTAGGGCAGGCCTTTGGAGGTGACCTGAGCCCCACCTCTGCTGCTGGGAGACCCGAGGGGAGCCGGGCCGGGGCCATGGCTAGTCCCAGCTGCAGCCCCCCCATCCTCCCCAGCAGAGGCTGAAACACCAGGCGCGTCACCCCATCGCCCGGCTGCTCTCAGGCACAGGGGCCACGCCCGAGGATTCCTCAGGGCTCTCCAGCCCTTCTCAACTCGTAATTCCTGGACGTTTGATGGATGCGCCTCCAAACTCCGAAAGGCAGGCAGAAACTCACAGGTCGTTGGTCCCTGCATCTGGATGACGCACGTCGCAGCCTGGCTGATTTCGCGGGCGTTGAAGGGACGCACCCGCACGGCCACTTTGACGGACGCACCGGCCATCCTGGCTCCGTCCTGGCAGCAGCTCAGAGGGAGGGGTTACCTGCAGGACAGAGTGGGCGGGAGCGGCCTTGAGCCTTTTCTCCGTTTGGCGGGAGGGCGGGGGGGTTACAAGCCAGCCCCGAATGGGGTCAGGCCTTGCAAGGGAAATGCAGAGCAAGGAGGCGGCCGAGCCAAATCACATCTCTGTGTGCCCCTGCCGTGCCCCTCCCACCCCAGAGTTCACCCTGAACTTTTCTGCACCTACGCAATCCAATTCTCTTCTTTGGCACCTACGCAATCCTCTCCTAGTGGCAATCCAATTCCTCTGCCCGACCCCGACCCCACAGGCAGAAGGCTTCCTACAACCCACATTTCTCCGGCAAAGGACAGAGACCTCCAGGCAAACCACACGCCAGGGCTGGACGGGCTGGGCCCTTTCAAGGAACAGGCTGGACAACCCTCCGCCCCCCTCCAATATCGCACACACACCCATCCTCAGGAAACGGAGCACTCCCCCTTCCCCATTTGCGATGCTGAGCAAAAACCTCCAGGAACGGGATGGCCAGGAAACGCCACTTGGCCCACCAGCCCTGCCAGAGCGAGCGGCGTTGCGGAGCTGAAACAACAGACTCAGCAAGGCCCCAGCGCCTCCTCTTGGGATGGGAGGGGGGTCAGCCTTCAGTGGAGGCCGAGCCCCACCAAGGAAGGAGGTCGCCCGTACAAAGCACCCGGAAGACCAAGCGCAGCAAAAGTCTGATCTGTCGGGTGACGGAAGAGCCGCAAAGCCTCGATTCGATGTTTGTCCTTCCCTTCGAAATCCTCAAAGCCACAAGATGGGAGATGGGCAGTTGCCCCGTGTGCCAATGTGCTTTGAAAGCAGGCACTAGCCATCCTGGCAGAGTCTGCTTAAATCCGCCCAGAGGCCAGGACAGCTCCTGGAGGCCTGCTGTGGGGCCCCTTGCCAGAGGCCCACATATTCTCTGGTCCAGAAAGAACAAAGAAAGGGGTGGGGGAGAACTCCTTCTGGACCAGCCTTTCCTGCCTGCCTTGACACCTTCCAGATAGGCTGCCAGCGGGCCCGGCCCTGAGAAAAATGGTCCAAACAGCAGAGCAACTGGGCAAACCGAGCGGATCACGCAGGGCCCAGGAAGATGCTGCCGGATCACACAGCTGCAACTTACTCTCCTTAACTTTTTTAAGGACAGAGAGCGGGGGGAGAATGGCTGGGGAGGGGGGTCGCAGAGACAGATGGTGCCGGACTGGCACCAGAAAGCACGTAGGCAGGGGCCAGACTTCTCCTTGCAACCCGAGTCCCTCTGTCCCCACCAGTCCCCCTTCCAGGGGCCCACACTTAAATGCCAGGAGAGAAGCCGAAGCCCCAGCCCCCTGCCCAGGCCTGTTCTCCAGGCGGCAGAGCAGTGGGTGAGAGGAAGAGCAGAGGGGTCTCCATCACACCACCCCAGCAGCTCAAGGAAGTGCAGGTCATTGCAGAGAACCCGGGCATGCGGGCATCTGCCCCACGCCAGAGGAAGGCCTCTCCCCTTTTGGGCACAGCGGCTCCTCCCCCAGCGGGGCGGCCCCAGCTTCCCAAAGGCATGAGCAAAGTGCCCAGGACCAGAAGCGCACCGTCCCCGCAAGCACACGGACCAGCGTAGCGACTCCAGATACGCCCCATCAGGATACTTCTGCCTTTGGCGGGGACGGGGCCAACACCGGTAATGCGCCAGGCCGGAGGGAGAAGGGCCTGCTGCCCAGCAACCCTCTCCCTGGGAGCTCAGGCCATCTGATGCCACCCCACCACTGCTGGCATCTTCCCGGGCGGAGCACCAACGTTCAAGAAAAGAGGCAGGGTCGGCTCTTCCAAGCTGGCGGCATCTTTTGCGAGCAGGACTTCAGTGGCACCCAGGTTTGCAAGCTGCCTGGAACCTTGGGGTGCCTCTCGGGTACTCAGCACATCTCCTCCCACTAGAGGCCTTGAAGGCCGCTCACCACTGTTTTGGCTCAGTGGACCACCACCCACCTCTCGGCCGCCCTTAAATCTCAGCGCCCCCGCCCTGTGCCTGGAAGAGGGGCCGGTTGCTTCCCTGGGAGGATCCCCTGGCCGGGAGGTGGGGCGGCAGTCAAATCCGAGGAGGAAGAACGCGTTGCCTTGGGATCTGGACCGGCCACGTCTTTCCCCTCCCCTCACATGTCCCTTTGTGATTCTCTTCCTGGAAGCACCAACCAGACCCCCAGCCTGGACGGGGCACCAAGGTCACCCCGCTTGGGCAGCCAGGCTGTTCAGGGAACCTGTCCGGGTTAGGCTAGACCCCTAACCCTGAGTCAACTCCCCACCCCCACCCTCATTACCCCAACAGGTCGGCAGCCTTTCCAGCAGACCCCGATGAGAGGG
Source organism: Python bivittatus (assembly GCF_000186305.1). The sequence continues at coordinate 12,358 of NW_006538694.1, forward strand.
CCCTCCTGCCTGGGGGGCCAGGTCGGGGGCAGCAGCCTCTCAGTCCCACAGGCGCCCAGATCTGCCTTTCCTTTAAAGCTGCGGCAGCCGTGCCCATCCCCACATCTCCGCGCGTCTGGCCTAAAGGGCCGACCCGTCAAACGTCTCCTGAATCCTGCGTCACGCCAAGGGCCGAGAGTCCCCGACTGTGTCTTTCGCAGCCAGGCAGAATCTCCCAGCCCTCCTGCAGACCTGCCCTTCCCTCTCGCTCTTCCTGCTCCTCCGAGCCCTACAAGGATTTGGGAAGCTGCCGTGGCGGAAACCCATCACGGCTAGTCCCAGACGCGGACTACGCGCTCCGTCTGCCACCAACGGAATTCTTGCCGGAAACCGACAATCTCAAGAGCCACATCCAGCTAAAATCACGCACGGGAAGTTGGGCAGGGGCCTATGCTAGTGCCACTGTTTGCCCCTCAGCTGCGGCACGGAGGGACCTCTGGGGAGCCTCCGAGGTCACGGAGGGCCTCCCCGCCCTAAATGATCTGTAAGTCTCCCCGCAGATTTTGTGTGCGCAAGTCACCTTGGGCCTCACCGACTTCCCCCCATTGTGCAAGCCCTCCCTTGATCCCAGCTGCTGCTTCCTGGGGAGTTTGTGCAGAACCCGAGCCGAGATAAACACCGGGAAGTGCCCTCGCCTGGCATGCAGCAGAGTGGGAAGACGAAGGCTCGATGAGTCACGGCAACGCCACACGCGCACGCATGCTCCCTTGACTGGGGGCCGAGGGGCGCAAGGTCTGGCCGCCTTCTGCCGAGGGGCCTGAGCCCCCGCCAGGTCCCCGCTTAGGAGGACGGGAGGGGGAGGATCCCCAGCTCCTCCTAGGAACGTCCCCAAAGCTCACGAGAGGAGGCCGGCCTGCCCGCCCAGGAAGGGGGCCTCTCCAGGCTGGACCAAAGCGGCAGAATCACCAGTCCCTGCCACGGGCTCCGCGTGCGGCCTGTCCCTGGAGGCGGGCAACTCCCGCCCCGGGCCTGGAGCGCAGGGCCCAAGCGCCTCTCCTTCCACAATGTGAGGCCAAGGACATGGGAGCCCAGCGCGGGGATCGAAAAATAAGCCTCTTCGCTCACATGACGGCTGATGACAGCGAGAAAGAAATTATTTTTAGCAGAGACAGCTGTTCCCTGGCAACCAAGGCCTGGAAGAGAGACGGAGGGCGTCAGTTGAGCCCTGGCACAAGGGCCTCCTTTTCCACCCGACTCCCTGCACACCTACGCACCCTGGTGCTGCAAGAGACGTGGGCTATTGCACAAGCGCCACATTGACGAGCGCACCAGGGTCCCGCCCGCCTCTTCCCAGGAGCGACTCGAGAGCTAGCCGGCCCGCCATGCAGAGTGGGGGTCTCCCGCCTGGCCGTCTCGAGGAAAGGCGCCCCAGGTGGAAGGGGCAGGTCAGAGGTCAGATGTACACGCAGGAGCTTCCCACTTTGGGGCCAGGCATGGGGGCGCGTGGCGGTCTTTCTGTCCGGCATCAACAGCAGGGAGGTGAACTGCCTCCCGCCAGGCCTTGAGCCCCTGAGCCGAATCAGCTGGGGGACGCCGGGCTGGGCCGGCAGCAGAGGAGAGCGTTCTGCCCAGGTTAGCTCATGAGGCCGTTTCCCAAGAAGGAAAAAGCCCGAGGCAAAACATTCTGTTCATTAATTCTTCCAGGGAGGCTCCAGACCCTCAGTCTGTGGCCGAGCGTGCACTTGTGCAGATATTCCAGAAGGGCAGGAACGTGAGTCAGGGAGCCAGCACCTCCACCAGGAGCTCCCGCCTCTCCTGGGTGCCGCCCAGCCCAGCCCAGCCCCTCTGCCAGGGCGCAGGCGGTGAGAAAAGGAAAGCCACCTTGGCTCAGGGAGCTCCTTGGGGAGGCAAAGCCAGCGGCCCCCATCCCTCTTGCCCCTTTGCCCAGGGACATGCGAGAAGATGCTGCTGCCAGCCTTTTGCCCCTTGGCCCCACACCTCCTCGGCAGGCCCCTCTTGACTTTACCCTGCCCTGAGGTGCCCCCCAGGGAGGAACAGGCTTTAGAGACCGAGAGGGGAATACTGGCCAGGCAAACCTTTGTTCTGCGCTGGCGTGATTTTCCTTGTCTTAATCTTCCCCGGCAACAAGGGGCAGAGTGCAAAGAGGCAGAGCGAAAACGCCTGCCACACGTGCTCCGAGAGGAAAAAGCCGTTCTCCTCTGCCTTCTCATTCCTGCAAACTCTCCCCCTTCCTGCGTCGCAAGCCACAGAACAAAAGCCCACCCTTTGCTGCTTCACCAGAGTCGCTAGGAGACCCCTGCCAACCACAAGCGCTACCCACCCGAGGGTGGCGGAGGGCTCCCCAAGGACCAAGGCAAACGCAGGCTAAGCTTTGAGGCTGCCCCCCAGCCAGGTGGAGACCCCTTCAGAGGGAGAACGCAAAGGTGGGCAGGCCACGCCACGCCACGCCACTTTGGCTGGGCCCAGGTTTCCATCGGGTTGGTGGGCACGAGCTGGAAGGAGCCTCTTCTTTCCTGTCCCTTAAAACCACAACAAAGAGAGGGCACAGCTTTGGCGGGCATTAAATGGGCCCTCCCAGGCCCTTCCAACCCCCCTCTCAAAAGCTGCCTTGCTCTGTTGGAGCCCCGTCTCGGGCTGGGAAAAACGGTCCCAGCCCTTTTCCCTCCGAACCGCTCCCGGGCCCAAGCACTTCTCAAAAGCCTCTTGGCAGGGCACTGCCAGGCCCTCTCCCTCACCCGCTTCAGCTCCAGGAGCGGCAGGTGGCTGTCATCGCAGGGCCAATCAAGGCACCTCCTGTGTCAGCGCGCCGCCCGAGCCAGACCTCTCTGGGCTCCCGCTTGCCGCGGACTGACCGCCCCCCACCTGCCCACAGAGCGACCGCAAGAGCAGGAGGCAAGAGCAGGAGGAAGAAGCGTCTGCGGCGGGCAGCCATCCTTTCCAGGGCAAATCTGACTGCGCGCCAACCTAAGAGGACGCTGCAGGATCACAACTCCTTTCTGATCCCGGCTCAGCAACCCAGACCGAGGCCGCATTGAAGCCCCGCCACTTCAGCGGAGGGCTTTTCTGGTGAGGTCCCCATCCGGCTGATGCCCCGCAGAGTCGCTGGGGCACACAAAGACGGGGGTGCTCAGCAAAGGGGAAGGAGTGGGGGAAAGCCTCCCCCTCGGCCTTCTTCCAATGCTCCCCTTTCTCCTGACAAGCCCTGCCCCGCTTCCTTGCTCGGGCGGAATCTGCACTGGCTTCCCCAGCAGGCGTGTCCCCAGCCTAAAGACCGGGTGAAGCTCTTCAGCACCCCACCAAAGGTCCAGACGTGCGATGGCACTCCCCCGATCCCCCATCCGAGGTGGGGAGGGCCCAGAGGCACCAGTGGGACTCTGGGAAGGGGCGGGAAGGGTTTCTTTGGTCCTGCCGGAGCACCAGTGGAACTCAGCCACCAGATGGGGGCTGGACTTCAGCCACCCACCAGGACACACGGCCGAGTGCCCAAACTACTGTACACTGAAGCCAGCCAGGCTTACTGCAGGGTGAAAAACTAGCCAAGCTCGCCTGCCCACAGGAGGCTGCTGCCGTGGAGTGCCAATAACTGAGACCATTCTGGGACACCCGGCCGGCAGGGGAGCCTGCCAGGCAACTGAGGGGGCAGGGCGCTAAGACTTTAATTAATGCTTCTCCAGCCCCAAGTCGTGCTAATCACAGAGCAGGTAGGAAGCAGGCACGCACCCCAAGGAAAGCCAAACCCTCTCGGCCCCAACATTTCCCCCTCCACAGAGGGCCTGGGAGTCCCCGTGGGCAAGAGAGCTTTCCCCAAACCGGAAGGAGGCTGTCAAGCCCAGATCTGCTGCTTTCTGAAAAGGAGGCATTTTGCTCCACCAAATTACAGGCCTAAGGGAAGTGCGGCACCTTTGATCTGGGTGGGTAAGGTAACCCAGGGCTGTAATCAGGCCAGGGACCCCCGCAGAGAGCAACGTGCCAGGACGACTGCTGCAGCCCAGCACCGGCAGCAGCGCGAGCAGGGAGGGACTGCTGCTTTGCAAGGCAGAGACTCCACTCTGGGTGGCCGGGAGCTCTCTGCGACGCGGCGGGGGCTGCACTTCATCAAGGCCGGGAGGCCGCCAGTGCCTCCCTGCTCCACGGTTATTAGGAGGACAGCGAGACCGAGCAGGCGAAAAACCCTTCAAGAGAGCAGGGCAGCGAGAGAGCAGGGCAGCGAGAGAGCAGGGCAGCGCCTCGCTGCAAGCCTGGGCGGGGAGAGCCGTCTTTCCCTCCCTCTCTAACCGAGAAGAACGAGCATGGCGAGGATTCCTACCACAAGGAACCTGAGAGGCCCCAGGGGGCCCGGTCCCTCCCACAGGGAGCAGGCCTCCTCCCGCGGTGGGCGCAGCGCAGAGAGAAGCCCAAAGCGGGATCCTCCCAGCGCTAAAGAGCCCAGCCGCCGCTCCTGCGGCCCGCGAGCCCCTTCCTCGCCGGATGCCGGAAGAGTCAGCGAATCAGAGCCTCTCACTCTCTCACAGATCACATCGGGGCAGGAATCCTGGGGAGGAAGTCCCAACGCCCCGTGGACCGGTCGTCGGGGTGGGGAGAGGCCTCGTCTCCTGCAAAATGTCACACGGCAGGTCGCCCGCAGAAGGCAGGTGGCACACGCCCATGTTTTGATCTCTGCCCGGCAGCTCCGAAGGGAAACATGAACTCCCAGGAAGGGCGAGGAGAAGGGCAAGGCAACATTCTTGGCTGGCTCAGCCGCGGATGAAATTCTCAGGACCTCTGCTTGGCGCTAACCGGCTCCAAGAGCACGCCTTGTGGGGCAAGCGGAGGCAGAGGAGACGGCGGGTGGCTTGGCTGCTGAGGGGGCCGGGGAGCAGCAGCTGACCAGGAAAGGGGGACCCCAACGGTGGGCCCACATCGAACGGCACGCCCAGGGTTCAAAGGGAAGGCCAGGCAGCACAGGAAAGGCACTCAAAACCAAGCCGAGCGTCAGGAGGGGCCTTTCCCCAGGTGCCAGGGGCCACCTGTCCCTTTGGGATCGAGATCGGCCGGCTCCTCCCCCGAGGCCGGTGCCCGTCTTGGCCTCCTCTGGAGCCACCACATGGCCGGCTGCCACTCCCCCAGGAATCCTCTCCAGCTGCGAGAAGGATCTCCACCAGGCGACCCACGGCCCACAGACTGGGCTTTCCCCACATCTGCCCTGGGCGGAGGCGAAGTCACAGAGCTCCAGACAAGCTCTGACCCGAACGCCAAGCTCAGGACAGCAAAAGGGAGGGGAACGTTGCGGGAGGCGGGACGGGAGGCAAAGAGATGCCGGCGGAGAGTGCCAAAGGCGACGGGCACCTGGAGGGCTGCCCCAGACGCAGCAGAGGCTACCCTGTGGCAGAAGAGGACCCGGGGTCTGCAGGAAGGGGGCCAAAAACCCAGGACGCGGGCCGCACCCCCACCGCGGAGGGGGGAGGGAGCCGAGACAGGGCACCTGGGGAACCCC